>JACXGM010000885.1:0-44864 GCA_016801145.1 Umbra pygmaea
GTGTGTGTGTGTGTGTGTGTGTGTGTGTGTGTGTGTGTGTGTGTGTGTGTGTGTGTGTGTGTGTGCGTGTGCGTGTGTGCGTGTGTGCGTGTGCGTGTGCGCACGCGCACACATGCCTGGCTGCCTTCATTTTATGTTCAAGTTTTTAGTTTACAGTTGTGTACGCACACATTCATTTGACAGTTCAATTATTCTATTCATGGATTGGCTGCAACAACAACAAAAAGCCCATAATTGCTTAGATTGAACTTAACTGGCTTCTTTGTGTTCATGGTTGTTGTATGATATGCTAGCTTATACTGTGCAAGGCACCTTGCAGAAAGGGCAGATATGTCAGTGAAGTATAGCTGTCATCATGACAATGTCATTGCTTATTTATAAATCACTCTAATCCATGACAGCCCAGGTCATAACCAGTGTGTGTGAAACAGAATTTTACATCTGCCAAATTTCTGTCTGTATTTGATGTCAGACTACCAACCAACGAGGAGGAAATAACAGTAATCATCCTCAGCTGAAAGCGGTGTAAAGCTGCTGAACATCATGGGTAAATATCAGGTGGTTATAACGTATTACAGTGCCCAGCTCAGATTAAATGAGCATCTCCTCTGACTCACCAGTAAGGTGGTGTGGAGACTGTAATTACTGATTCCTACAACAATAATTGGTGTTATAATTATCCTGGCACTGTTTCCTATTATGTGGATGCAACTTGTCTAGGGAAAAGCCATCAAATCGTGTGTGTGCCTCTTAATCAGATAGCCGCACTGTAATCAGGATGAGATCTTAATGACCAATGTAATGACCAATGTAAAATGCTAATGCTGGTTCTGTTCCATGGGATTGAATCCGATCCCGTTGCACCAAGGCCTGAAACGGGAGCAGCCTGCAGAACAGTACAGTTTTAATGATCACACAGTTAAGATCCTCCTCTTTCAGCTGACTGACTTTTGCCTGGAGCAAGTAAAGCCGTTAAAAGTTAGACTAGGTTTTTATTATCACCATCTTTTACGGAGAAAGCTATGTGCTGAGTCATTGCTAAAGCAAAATATTGTATGTAGGCATTTGATGTGCAGGAGCATGGCGGCGGAGAAGTAGAGTTCAGAAGTATAATGAACCTGCGTCCCTGTGTCACCTGTTTCTGTCTCTCTACATACAACGCAATACAGTTCCTATCAATGATGTATACATATCATTGTCATCCCATATCTATTTCTCTCACGGTCTATGTTCTATGTAGATGGTTTATTATAATTTTAGACACTGACACCCTACAGGTTTCACTTGACATTAGATGGGGCTTGTCTTGGAATTCATTCCGGTTTGTCAATATCTAAGAGATGACATGAGAGATGATCTCGAAGAAGTCTGTCTGTCACCACACCTGTAAATTTGAACAGGTCCGTATCATATATTGTCTCCACATCCACCTAGCCTAGAGAACACTCTGGAGAAATCTTGTCCTTCCACCCAGATTTACGTCATTTATTCCTTTTTCGCTGTGCCGGCAAGGTCTTGGTAGGTAATAGTGTAATTGTCCTGTTCCTTCGGTCTCCAGTGTGGAACGTTTGCCTGCAGGTGTCCTTCAATGGCAATGGTTGGCTGTGTGTTTTCCAGTTATTCATTGCATCGTGGTGCTGCGGTGTATTTTTAACGGCCAATCTGGGAGGTATTATTTTGAATAGCCCTGCCTATTGGGTGGTTGCTGTGAGCGATGAGAACCGTTTTTGGGGTTATGAATCCTAACTATGCCCTTCTCTGTGTCTATCTCTCCTTCTCTTGCTCACTCTGTTTCTGTCTGTCATGCCGCCTCCTCACTTATTTCTCATAACAAGGCATGGAACGCGTTGTGCTGGAGAGGTTGCCGCGGCAGCCAACAATGACGTTTGCGGAGTGGGTGTGGCCTACAACGCCAACATTGGAGGTGAGTGGGACCTTGTTGTTTTATGTTATTATTTTGCTTATCTTATCACCACTTTTAATAGCATTTTTGGGAGGGGCTTGAAACTGCTGTTTCAAGCCACACAATGGAGTGCTCATATGTACTCTTAAGACACGAAGCCAGCCAACAAGACTCTGGAGTGTTGAACCGTCCCCTCCACAGATGTTAGCACGATCTCTCTTCATTAGCATGCATCTCCTTCTCTGGTAGCTCATTGTGGCACTGCACACATACATTATCCCTTCTACAATCTGCCCCTGTCACAGGGTGACCAGATAGTTTATAAACAACACAGTATGTGCCTTGTTCCCCATCTGCTGTGTGTGTGGATGTGCTTGATTACTGTACGGTGATTAGCATTTGGCGGTTATGTTGACTCCACCCAAAATAATCACATATTCATCTCCCAGAACGCACAGCGTTTAGGTGGCAGCCAATGAACACAGCTGCAAGAAAAGTAATCTAGCAGTGTCTTTCCCAGGGATTTCTAGCTCCTGTCTGCAACACTGATGATAGTGGTGATAATTGCAATAGCGGCAGTAACGGTTTAGCTAATGGTTTAACAGCAGGATTCCAGACATTATCATTCGCATTTACCTCAAATCAGACTCCCTTTCAGGTTTGTGTGCCTGCAGTGTCTTGTGGTCTAGAAGAGTGTTTGTCTAGTGATTTTTCATGTAGTCACAGGTGTCTAACAAAACGTTATTGTTGTGTTCTCTTTTAGGAGGGGCATGACAAAATACTCAAGTCTGAATTTAAATCTTTCAGCGAAATGTATTTCATGAAGCCTTTTTTACATCTGTAGTTGTCCCAAAGTGGTTGTACAGATAACCAAATGTTAGTCCAAAACATAAAAAGAAGTTGCCAAAAACAAGAAATTGTGTATAAGTGTAGTGGCTAGTAGAAATGCCCTAGTAGCATTGGAACCTAATCAATAGACGATTTCAGTGTTTCACTTGGCACCGGGGGGTTCTACCAGGGGCAGTCAAATTGTTACAGCACTGCCCAGAGTAGATGGGGTAATTGGTGAGACACAATTACCTTGTCACGTTGTTACTGTGTGACTCCTAGTGTAGGTCGGTCACTTATGAATTCAATAACTGTTGTGAAGTTGGCAAATATGTAATTCCTGACATATATGTACTGACTTAAGACTTCTGGTTTGAACAAGTAGTGTGATAAAAATCTAATCACCCTGCAACACATGTTTATCGGCCAGCAACGATTTATGTACACTTTCAGTTTTTAAGCAGAATCCAGATCAGCCTTAGAAATAGTTTGACTTAACTGGTAAACAGTTGATACTTCTGGTGTTTGGAAATGA
This sequence comes from Umbra pygmaea, assembly GCA_016801145.1. Taxonomy (NCBI): domain Eukaryota; kingdom Metazoa; phylum Chordata; class Actinopteri; order Esociformes; family Umbridae; genus Umbra; species Umbra pygmaea. Next base: position 3,267 of record JACXGM010000885.1, read on the forward strand.
TAATGAACATCCTGTACATTTACAGTTAACCGTATTTTCAAAATGTATCTATTTTTGTTATGTTTGTTATCTTACAAACATTCTTCAACATGAATATATTCTTCTTTGGCCCAGCACATCCATTAGACAGGAAATCCTAAAGGTTGATTCTATAAACGTGACAGTATGATACCATCACATAGTGTTATAAATAGCTCTGTTTGTTTGTGATAAATACTTCCAAAAAAATTAAGTCTTAAAAACATCTTTACTGTAGTACACCACCAGTTTAATGTTCATTACAGTAGATTTCTTTTTTAATGTAACCAACATCTTGTAAAAAAACTACACAATAATAATTTTCCTTTAAAATGCACAAATGCTTAAGGAACCAACTGAAAGTAATTCTACTATCATGCTTGTGTAGTTTTGAGTGCTTAATATATGAACGTTTGTATGGATACATACTGTTTTTGTCAATTTATTCAACAACTTCTCTGGTTAAAACTATGCTTCCAACACCCTTGCCCCCTCTCTACCAATCACACAAATCCCAGATGGGTTGCTAGGTAGAACCCCAATAATTCTAATTCTCCACAACTGATTCCACACTTCATAACCAACCAACATTGAAACCAAAAATAGTCCCATGAAATAATCATACACTTGTAAAAATTAAAGGGGGTCCACTTGGTATAGTGGGCTAAGATCAATGGACCTTGCAGGACAAACTACACCACGATAGTCAGTGTTTCAAGCCTGACTATGGGTTTTCTGGGTTTCCACGGACCTCCAGAACGAAGCAGTGCAAATTGGGATTGCGTTGCCCAGGATTTGGGTTAGATAAGCTGAATCATCTCTCTAGTGGCTCCTTGTGTGCAGATCGGGCGCTTGTAAATTCAATCCCGTATGTATAGTTGGTGAACTTAATCATGATCTGACTAAAGGCTTCCGTGTTGGATGAACAGTACGAAAAGAATCATCCGCTCTGCGAAATGTGATTGGATGAATCATGTGCGTGCACCTCGCCATCCCACATCTGTCCAAGGAGTTGCAGAGCTGACGACAAGGCAGGGTTAGTGGGAATTAAGAGGGAGAAAAATGGGGGATCGGCCAGCTCAGCGACATGTGGTCGGATAAACCATATCAATAAATAAATAAATAAATAAATAAAATGGAAAAAGCATAGCGGTAAAGGGAAATTGTGATTTAAATTAATTTCCCAAAACGTGTGCCACAACTATTGGCACCCCATAAATGAAAGAGTAAAATCAAACTGAATTACATTCCCATTAATATATTATGACTTCCTGTTTCACTGGGGTGTACATTTGGGTTGACACACAGGCAAAATTACCACAGTCATCCATCGTTATGGGAACAACCAGGGAATATTTAACAATGTGCGAAAAACGTTTGTTGAGCTGCAGAAATCAGTGAATGGCTATAAAAAAATCAATAGTTGATAAAGCCCACATCAGCCATCAGGGACGTGTGTCTTTATTGACCCACACACAGTGAGGAGGATTGTTGAAGTGACCACTATCTCCAAGCATCACAGCTGGAGAATTGCATACATTAATTAGATCTTGAGGTCAGAAAGTCTCCAAAACAATGATCAGAAAACCACACGTTGTTTGGGAATGTTACCAGAAACAAAATAAAGCTGTCATCAAACAACAAATTCAAATACCTACAGTTAGTCAAACGTCACTGGGACTTTCAATGGGACCAGGTTCTGTGGTCAGATGAGACTGAAATATAACTGTTTAAAAAACAACCAACATAGGTGGGTTTGGTGTCGACAGAAATATACTGTAGCCATGAAGATAATTATCTCCTCCTTCTGAAGTATGGTGGTGGATCTTTGATGTTGTGGGGCTGTTTATCTTTCAAAGGCCCTGGACAACATCTGAGGATACATGGTATCATGGAATCCAACAGGCATTTTAATCAAGACCTGACTGCCTCTTCCAGGAAACTGGGCCATATCTGGATCTTCCAGTAGGATAATGATCCAAGGCACACCTCAACATCAACACAAAAATTGTTGATTTTGCCATGGCCATCCCAGTCCCCTGACCAAACCCTAAAAGAAGCATGGACCTCTGGAGGAATTATCTCAAATCCCTTGCTATGTGTTCTCATTACGCATTATAGGAGACGATTCAGCTATTGTCTTGGGAAAGGGAGGTTGCACAAAGTATGAAATGAAAGGGTGCCAATAATTATGATAAGATATTTTTCTTTCAATTGTTTTACTTCACTTAAGGTTTAGATTGTTGTTAATATTTTGAATGAAAGATCAATAGAATAGAAATAAATGTTCACTGCCCATTTTGGTCATATATATATATATATATATATATATGTGTGTGTATATATGTATATGTATATATACACTGCTCCAAAAAATTAAGGGAACATTCAAATCACATATCAGGTCTCGATGAATTAAACATATTAAGGATCAAAAGCTTTACTGTACATTGTGTAATATTTTAAAAATTAAATGTAGTAACAACAGTAAATTGGAACCAAAATCACCAACCGATTGAGGGCTGGATTCAAACTCACACCGAAAAGCAAAAACTGAAATCACAGGCTGTTCCAATTTGAATTTCATCATGAAAACTCATAATGTGACTCAGTATTGTGTATAACCCCCACATGCCTGTTGTGGCAGAAATTAAAATCACCATTATAGAACACCTTAAGATAGTTTAGGCAAGAACAAGAGGCTCATGCTTTTTTCCATAATGATGTTTTTGTTTGCAACCACAAAGAGATATTTACCAGTCTCTCAGTTCAAAGCTCTCAGGAACGTACTGTACAGCCCTCAACATTCTTTATAGCAGAGAATAGTGGCGAGATAACATCCTGGACATCTGTCTCCTGTAACATCACACATTCCTCCCAGCCCCCATTCCCCCCTGGCATTAACCCAGGATTTGCCCTGAACCCACCCTGACAGATTATTTTACACTGACCAATCAGTCCAATCTCCTATTTATTCTGTTCCTAAGAGACAGACACCAAATTCCTTTCTTTCCCTGGCTAAACAATTTTAGGGCCCTATAAAATCAATAATTTTTTGTCCAATTCTGTTTTTTTTTCATATTCCGTGATTTCCTTTTTTTTCTGATTCCACTTTTTAATCTCAATATAAACCCCCTGGACCAGTGTTTCCAAAACATTTTTGGTTACTGTACCACCAGGAGTCCTAGTACCCATGGTTGGGAACCACTACCTAGGCAAAAGTGATTTGCTCAACTACTTTTTTCACCCACCTGCAACTGAACAACTATTTGGACAAAAGTTGCATTCAGAAGCCCGCACCCAAACCTAAAATAAAGAAAATACTTCTGTACAGTTTGCACTTGCATTGCCATATAGTCTACATTTACTTTCTATATGATCAAAGTAATTATTTTTAGACAAGCAGAACGCTTGTGCATAGGTATTCGTCATGTTAATAACACATTTTTTTCTTACAGAAGAATCTATCCGAAATAAAACCTAAAAGAGTAGATAAAGATTTCCTCAGAAATCAAAGAAAAGTGGAACAATGATAAACATATATATTTATAAACGTTATTTTAAAAAGTTGTATCAAGCGCAATCGTGTGGACAAAGCCATAACATTTTTTCAGCAGTCCCGCTAGTTCAACCCTGCAGTCCCTGAGTGAGAAAGCTTCCTGATTAGCAAAACGGTCAGAGAATTACTTCAGGCGAGGGAACATAGACACATTAAAGATATTTGTCATTGTAGCCTATACATATTCATATGCATTTGGATAAGTGAGTGAACAGAGAAAAAGGAGCGTTGTCTGATTGGGAAATTTATGGAGTAAAAACTGTTGTTTATTGCTGTCAGCTATCAAGAGCATTACAACGTTTGAAAGATATGATGAAGCGCATGCTGGCCAAGTTCTTAAAGTAGTATAAGAATATAACACAGGAATAGACATTTCATTAACACTGTATGCACTCCCGACAATGTCTGGGCATGCTCCAGATGTGACGGCACATGTTGTCCTGGGGGATCTCCTCCCATCAGTGAGCTGCTGGACAGTCTGTGTTGCTACTTCGCAGCATTGGAATGCAGGATACACAATGTCCCAGAGGTTCTCAAGTGGATTCAGGTCTGGGGAATGTGCGGGCCATAATGGCATCAATGCCTTTGTTATCCAGGAACTGCTTACATACTCTGGCCACATGAAGCCAGGCATTGTCCTGCACCAGGAGGAACCCAGCTTAAGTTATGACAATGGGTCTGAGGATTTCATCCTGGTACCTAACAGCAGTCAGAGTACCATTGGCTTGCACGTGGAGGTCTGTGCGACCCTCCAAGTATATGCCTCCCTAGACCGTCACTGACCCACATCGGTCATGCTGGATGATGTTGCAGGCAGTATAGCATTCACCATGGTGTCTCCAGACTCTTTTACGTCTGTCACGTTCACACTGAGGACGTGACAGACGTGAAAGAGTCTGGATTCACCATGGTGTCTCCAGACTCTTTCACGTCTGTCACGTGCTCAGTGTGAACCTGCTATCGTCTATGAAGAGAACGGGGTGCCAATGGCGGACCTGCCAGTTCTGGTGTTGTCTGGTGAATGCCAATCAAGATACATGGGGCTGGGCTGTGAACATAGTTCTCATGAAATCTGTCTCTGACAGTTTGCTCAGGAACATGCACACCAGTAGCCCGCTAGAGGTCATTTTGTTGGGCTCTGGCAGTGCTCCTCCTGTTCCTCCTTGTACACAGGAGCAGATACGGGTCCAGCTGCTGGGTTGATGCCCTTACATGTCCCTGTCCAGGTCTCCTCATGTAACGCCACATCTCCTGGTTTATCCTCTATGCTCTTGAGACACAGAAAACCTTTTTGCGACAGCACATATGGATGTGACATCCTGGAGGAGCTGGACTACCTGTGCAACCTGAAAAGGCTGCAGGTGCCGCCTCATGCTACCAGTAGTGATAAGGACACTAGTAAAATGCAAAACTAAATACGAATCAGTCAGGAAGGATAAGGAGAAAGCAATTGTACGTGGCCACCACCTGCCAAAAAAATTTTCGTTTGGGGGGTTGTCTTGCTTTTGCTTCTCCAGTGCACCTGTTGTCACTTTAATTTGCACCAAAATAAGTGACATTGATTCACAATCGCTTATGGACAGATTGATATCTCTGAAGTGAAATTTACTTTGTGTTATCCTGTGATTGTGTGTTCCCTGCATTTTTTAGAGCAGTGTATATTGACAATGTTCCTGAATAAAAGTGACGATTAAATGATGTTAAAAGATATAATTGGTAGTATGTATTCTGTAGCATCCTTTACTTTTCTTGCATTTCCCTTCATTCTTTTCAATTCCCGTTGTCTAGTCTGTAACTATTAAGCAGATACACATCCTTTCACTGTGGTGGTGCTGTTGGCATCATCATCACAGAAATTAATATTGCCTAGGGCAGCAAATTTCGCAGGATCAGGCCAGAAAATGAGAATATAGGGTTATTAAACCTCCACAAATGCTCTCTATCCGTCAATGGATCCTTACATTCTCAGAGCTAATCTATTTTAAAGTGTCTACAGCTCAAGAAGAAACTGCCACATCATCAGTGTCTCTAGTTGTACTGTCGGTAGGTATGTGTTTGGGTAAAAGGGATCCAATTTCCCAAGAAAAAATATTGTAATTCAGAGCATTTATTTGCAGAAAATTACAACTTGTCAAAAATAATAAAAAAAAGGTGCAGTGTTGTCAGACCTCAAGTAATGCAAAGAAAATAAGTTCATATTCCTTTTTAAAAAACAATACTAATGTGTTAACTTGGAAGAGTTCAGAAATAGACAATTGGTGTAATTATAATAATTGTGTAATAACAATAATTGTTGTTCATGCATCTTGGCATGCTCTTTACCAGTCTTTCACATTGATGTTGGGAAACTTAATGCCACTCCTGTTTAATGGCTTGTGACCATCTATCTTCCTCTTGATCACATTCCAGAGGTTTTTAATGGGACTGATTTAAGAAAAGTTTCCAGTGGTCTTAACTCTTTCCAGAGATGTACGTATGTATGTTCATGTGTGTACACTCACCGGCCACTTCAATAGGTACACCTTGCTAGTAGCTAGTTGAACCCCCTAACAGAAACATTCCTCAAAGAGATTTTAGTCTATATTGATATTTTTGCTTCACACAGTTGCTGCAGATTTGTCTGCTGCACATCCATGATGCAAATCTCCCATTCCACCACATCCCAAAGGTGCTCGATTGGATTGAGATCTGGTGACTGGAGGCCATTTGAGTACAGTGAACTCATTGTCATGTTAAAGAAGCCAGTTTGAGATGAAGTGAGATTTGTGACATTGCGCATTATCCTGCTGGAAGTAGCCATTAGAAGATGGGTACACTGGTCATAAAGAGATGGACATGGTCAGCAACAATACTCAGGTAGACTGTGGCATTTAAACAATGCTCAATTGGTACTAAGGAACCAAAGATTTAGAGATGCTCTTCTGCAGACCTTTGTTGTTACAAGTAGTTATTGGAGTTACTGTTGGCTTTATATCAGCTCAAACCATTGAAGCTTTTCTCCTCTAACCTCTGCCATCAAAAAGGCAATTTGCCCAGAGAACTCATTTTTTCCTGACCATTCTCTGTAAACCCTAGAGATGAACCATGCGGGAAAATCCCAGTAGATCAGCCTTTGCTGAAATACTCAAACCAGACCATCTGGCACCAATAACCATGACACGTTCAAAGTCACTTAAATCACCCCATTCTGATGCTTGGTTTGAACTTCAGCAGATGGTATTCAACATGTCTAAATGCCTAAATGCATTGACTTGCTGCCACGTGATTGGCTGATTAGATATTTTTGTTAACAAGCAGTTGAACAGGTGTAGCTAATGAAGTGGCCGGTGAGTTTGTGTGATGGGGATAATAACGTTAATATTAAAAATGGTATGTATATATTTATTTTTTAAATGACATTTTAGTCATTTCGAAGATGCTCTTATCCAGAGAATAGTTAGTACAGGGACATCAACCTGGAGGAACTTGCATACACATTTTTTCCAGATCGTTGGTCGCTGCTGAAATGCAATCTCAGTCACAACCCAATATTGGGTTTTGACTGTGACAACCTGGTTAACTTTGGGTCCTGAGGCAAAACATGTTAATAACCAGTGGTCTAGATTGTGGATCTGAAGTCTTTATGAGGTGTATCATTAGTCTCAGTGATAGAGAAGAAAACCTGGGGTTAGGTAGTCATTTACAGTAATAGGCCTATTTGACGTTGTCATTGGTTAATTTCACGCCATCTGCTACATTGTTGAAAGTGATCTGAAATGGCCCAGATCAAAGCTAGAGACAGGCCCTGTTCAGGTACCATGATGAAAGATTTTGTGGGCCAGTGGTTTCCCTCAGGTCACAGATGCTTTTGGAGGCGCTGTAAAGGCTTCTTCACTCATCTGTTATCAGGAATGACATTCTGGCGATGTCTGTCTGTATGTTGTGTTATCTGGTTGTTTAAAGAAATCTTGATTCAACAACCAACTGTGAGTTTTGATTTGGACCTGATGTCCCCACAAAAATGTCAGTATAATCGGAAAAATCTGTCCCCACATTGGTTTTGCCCGGTCCCACTTAGGTAAAATACAATTCTGTCATACGTAGGTTAAGGGTTTGGTTAAGGTCAGGTTTAGGACTAGGAAATGTGGAACATGGATGTCTGGGTTAGGTCTCAGGTCTCCACAAGGATAGAAAAACAGCCGTGTATGTGTGTATGTTTGCGTACTGTCTCCTCACATCTGTCAATGTGACAGGCTCATCAGCCCTGTGTCTCCACAGTCACACCATATTTGTCAGTATGACAGCCAGCCACACTAGACTTTGTTTCCTAAACTGCTCCATGTTTATAGACCCGTCCTCTTCTCCTCTCAAGCGTTCTCTCATCTGTCACCTCTTTGTGTCCTTCTGTCTTATCCTACCTATCGGCTTCATTCCTCTTCCGGTGTGTCTACATGTGCTCAGGTGTGCGGATGCTGGATGGTGAGGTGACAGATATAGTGGAGGCCCACTCCCTGAGCTTCAACTCACAGCACATACACATCTACAGCGCCAGCTGGGGCCCAGAGGATGATGGGAAGACGGTGGACGGCCCTGCGAAACTAGCCAAGGAGGCCTTTCTTCGAGGAGTCACTGAGGTTCGTAAATGGAGATGTCGTAATTACTGGATCACACAGGGTTTATCATACACAGGCAACGTTAACATGGCAAAAGCAAGGAAAAGATTCATAGTGTTTCTTTTTTTGTGTTCATTTTTTCCTCCTTCCCCAATTCCCACTAACCCTGCCTTGTCGGCATCTTCGCAACTCCTTGGGCCGATGTGTGGAATGATTAGGGGTGCACACATGGTTCATCCAACCACGTCGCCCAAACGCTGATTCTTTTTGCAATGCTCATCCAACACGGAAGCCTTTAGTCGGATCATGAAGTGGATGATTACGCTCACCTGCAATACTTCCGCGATTGAACTTACAGTTGCGGGATCTGAACACAAGGAGTCGCTAGAGAGCGACATGGCAGGATAGATAATCTGATTTATCTAATCTTAAATCCGGAATGCCAATTTGCGCTGCCTCGTGCAGGAGGCCCGGGGAAAGTGAGAGAACCCAATCATTTGATTTTCTATACTGATATCCAGTGGAAGGTTTTGCCTGAAGAACATTTCAAACTCTATTTTAACTGAGTGACGCAAACACCATACTGTACCTGATGGTGTGTCCTGGCCTTGAGCACCAGAAGTGATTATAATGGACACCAGAACTCTGTAAGTGGGTATCTAACGACTCTATACCTGTACAATAAATCTATCACATTTTATGAAGACCTTTATATGTTAGCAGTTGTCACAAAGTGATACCAACCTAAAACAACAAAATATATTAAAGCCCTGTAGCTAGTAAAAACTTGCTAATGGTTGGCTATGGTTCAAATATGTTGAAGAGAGTAAAGCTGAGCTGAAATCTGCTTGTCGGCCTTCTGGCTGTGCTGGCTGAGATTCTAAGCATGCATGAGTTATAAATAGTGATGGGCGTCCCGAATCACTAAAGTTAACAGAATTAATTAATTCAGTTCTTCTAAAAGTTTCAGATCATTTGAATCACTGAATCATTTAATGAATATTGTCCCACTGCTTAATTCCTTCTCCATCTCATGATAACACTATATTTTTCATTATAATAGCACTTAATTTAAAGTTTCCAGAATAGAACACATAAAAACAGTCATGCTAACAAATTCAGTTTTAGTTGTCGGAAAATAACCGTCAGTCATAGTCATCATTTTACATTACTAAAACTCTGAGTCATTGTTATTAATGTTATTAATGTGATTATTTAGTTAGTCTACAACTTGACAATGTTATGATATGAACATGAACAGCTTTTAAAGGTTACTTCAGTTGTAATATTTTCCACTAATCTATTATGTTGCATATTGTATATTGTACGATTGTATTTAGTTAACATGACACACAAAATTTGGTTAACATTTTCTATGTGTGTCTCTGAGAAGATGGGATGGTAGCACAGTCTGATGAGCAATGTTATCTTCAAAAATATTTAGGAACTGAACTTAAATGCTGCAATTGCTGTCCAAAACAATTCCAGACAAAATATAATATAAACTAGAGTCAACCATTACTAGAGCCTATTCAAATCAACTCCACAGAATGTATCCTACCTGGCTGATGCTTTAATCCAGCAAATGACCAGGGGTGTTGAACCAGGGTCACTTGAAAAATTTTCTTACTCACTTCTCAACACTATTCCAAATATAATCCAGCTATAAGCAAATGAAAAATATTGTGAGAAATACAATTAGTCTATCATATATCTATCACATTGATATCCCAAATTCCCCTAAATAACTTGATTATTGATGACCTTGATATTATTAGGCATAATACATATATGCTGTGGTTAACAAATGGTTGACTTGCAAGGTTGATCATTACACATAGATTCATAATATCACATAGCAATAACCCAAATATATTACCTTGATCGCTAATTGTTCAAATAAAAGGCCTATTTTAGTGGCTTGTGTGGTTTTGGTGGAAGTTAACTTGGTGGCTTGGCTAGTTAGCAAGCAGAAAGGACCTGTGTGTCTGGATCCTTGTCCCTGCAATGGTATGCCACTCCCAGCTGAAGGGATGTTGTTGACCAAGTCTGGGTTAAGTAACGGCCCATTCACACATCAGCAGCAACCTGTTGTTGAAAGCAAAAGCGTTCCATTGCTCACCATTCAAAATGGCTTCCCATTCCAGTCCTTGCTGTGGAAAAGCAGCACCGGCCCTTGTGGCGCAGCACACGGGAAAATTGCTTGCAGTTAAGCAAATGACAATGAGAGGCAGGTGAAACTGTCCCCCCTCTGCTGTTTTGATCAATCAGTTACTTCATTTCAACATATAACAGCCTATTACCCGGCATGCACTATTTTATATATGCACAACCCTCCACTGGGACAATCAGCCTATCAGAAGCTGCGACCATCCCTTTTGTTTTATATGAGCTCTAACTGGCCAGACTCCTGAAAAGCAACACATCCAGATGGACATCAAATCTGACAGCTAGGAGTCATCGGGCCAGGTTGTCCCAAGGCCTGATACTGTATATCATTACTCACTTCATACTCATCCCATAGAACCATATACAACACTAAACAACAAACATCGCCTTGTCTAGTTTTTTCCCTCTGAATCTGAACAGGCCCATTGTGTTTGATGGAGTGAGCACCAGATAGATTGGAAAAATTGTCTGAGGTTAACGAGACTATTCCAAATGTGTCAGCGTGGGACATTAACACAAAGACATTAACACAATAGTGGAAAGACAAATGGTAGACATCGCTCACACCGAGTTGGGGTTTAGATAGTAGGAGAATAAATGACAACCATCTCTGTGAGAATGGGTGGGGGGGATTCGTTTTAATGAAAGAAATATTAATACATCATAAATCTCACACTCCCAGCATTGTAGAGCGTTGAAAGTAAAATAATTGCCTACAGCGAAACAGGAAATTTTCAAAGCTACTGAAAATTCATTGAATGAATTGGAATGACGAATACCGGTTTAGTTAATCTAGAAAAAACAACGAGTGCGTCAATGTTGAAAATATAATACGGATGTTAAGGCATTGAAAATCCCTTAGTCCATCCTAGCAGTAGGAGGAGGTGAGTTCCATTGGGACTAACCCTCCACAGGGGATTGGGATCAGGATGTCCTCAAATCATTTCCCTACATCCATCAAGGCTGTGGGCACGTTCCTTAAGAAGTGCTGTGTTAGTGTGTGTGTGCGTCAGTGTGCATTTGTGAGTGAGAGATATGAATTGTTTTGTTCATGGCGCCGGCACTCCCACGCCCGCCTCCACTGCTTTTCATCTTAGTCTCAGCTGGAGTCGAGGCTCAAAGCGCTGTGAGGTGAAGTGTGGGCCTAGCTCATCTTAATCTCTCTTCTCGTTTATTCCATCTCTTTCACACCTTCTCCTTTACTCATACCTGTCCAACGCTTCTTCAGGGCACTTTCCATATCTTTTCTACACCTCTCTTTTCCACTCTTCAGTTGTTGCTGCTTTTTTACAGACATCATCTCCTTGGTATATATCTTCTCTCGTTAGAATGTAATTGATCTTTATTTTCATATTCTTTCTGTCAGTGTTTCTGTTTTTCTGATATTTCAATTAATCATTTGCACAGTTGTGTTGACTCGAGAGTACAGATGAAGAGGTGGATGAATGTGTATTAATAAGTGTATAATAATAAACTGACTGATTATTCTGCTTCTCTCAGTACAGTGATGCCCCTCCCTCATGTACCTACCCCCCCATCAATACATCAGTTTACATCCAGTAATGAAGTGATTTTCTTTTAAATGGGCTTTTCCACAGCGGTAAATAGTCTGCCGTTGTTTAAGAAACATTAACTAGATTTATGCGGGCAGCAGTTAGTCAGTCGGAATAGAACAACATAGCAAAGGCTTTACAGGATGGGAAAACATCTTGGTCGGTTGATAAATTTCTCACTATCACTATCTCAACCCAAAAACAACACATATTTATTCAGATGCACACACATAGTCACATCTCCACATGCAATCACGCGTTTGTGTTGTCTCTGCCTGCATGTACTGTATGTTTCTCTATATGCCTCTTTACAGCCGCGGTAAAATAAATGCACACCCTTGCATTATTTAGAAGCAATTTCCCATTTCATCAAAATTATTAAACTGTTGGTAGCCGCACATGATCATTGATGTCAGCAAATTGCAGAATCACTCCATCTTACTGAAATTGAAGTTTATTGTAATTCAGGAAAGAAGCGGTTTTAAGAGGCTTCTTTCGGTTCTCTACTGGCAACTTGGCCAGCTGCGAACCGCTTCAGATCTGCGATGTTTGCCATTGGCAGTTCAGTTCTTCAATGGGAGTTCCTTAGGGATTAAGATCTGGAATCACTACTGGCCATTTCACAACAGTTCAGCATTTCTCAGTTAGTCATTCCCTGATGCTTTCTGATGTGTGTTTGGTGTTGTTGTCCTGCTAAAAGATTCTCAACCTTTGACAGAGACCCCGTTTCTGCACATTAGGGTAAATACTGCTCTATAAACCCCTTGAGGAACATTTGAAGTGTGCAAAGAACCTCGCAGCATTATCAAACCTCCCCGGAATATTAACTTAATGTCGGGTGTTATTTTCTTTTGAATGCTTCATTTGGATTGGTTAAAAAATCTAAGCAAAGTAAAGCAGATTTCATCGGCTGACAATACATTTTCCCAGACTTCCGGCTTTCTTGTGTCTCTTCAGAAGTGGGTCTTCCTAGGTTTTCTACTATTGAACCCTTCTTGGTTAAGCGTATGGCAGATGGTATGGCCTGAATCTGTTTTTTATATTAACTTGCTGAACTTTAGCAGATGTTCAAGGGGTTATGAGGTTTCTGTAATTTTTTTCTGTCTGCCTACATGTACTGTATTTATTTTGTTTCTATCTGTCTAAAACTACACTAAACAAACATTTAAAAGCAATGTGTAAAATGTTTGTAAAGGTCATATGTTGGGTGAAGTAAATATCGTAGAAATGTTCCATATGCGCAAATATATATTTATTTTAATTTGATGCATATTTTTGTCTATGTCCTTGTTAGCAAGCACCTCCCTCACCAAGATAATTCATCCACCAAAGATGTGGCATGTCAAGGAGCTGATATAAAAAGCATGATAATTACACAAAAACATCGTGTGCTGGGGACAATAAGACCACTATTGTAAAATGTGCCATTTTGTCACACAACTCAATGTCTCACATGTCTCGGTTATTGAGGGCGTGTGCAGATAGCAGGCTGTTGTATATGACTTCAGTGGGCAAATTCTCATATTAGACGGGCGGTAGCAAGTTCGAGATGCTTGCTCTTCACCGAAGAACTCCGTCATCAAATGTACCGTGGTGATGGCAGACAGCTTCTATTGGTCAAGTGCTTTGCTGCTGACAAAGTTGTGAACAGAGGGCCACAGAGTTCCCCATGTTGGCGGTGTTGTCATGGTATGATTTGGCATAAGCTACGGAAAACAGACACAACAGCTTTTTATCACTGACAGTATGAATGCACAGAGGTACCGTTGCGAAATCCTAAGGACCATTGTTCTGCCATTCATCCGACACCATCAACTCATGTTTAATATTCCCAGATGGAAGAAGCTTTACATTCCTGGAAGCTGAAAATAGTTCTTCCACAGCTTGCATGTCAAGCATTGAGCAGGTTTGGGATTCTGTGGATCAAGGTCAACAGCACATTCCAGTTCCAGGACTCCAACTTCTCAGCCCAGGCACTGAGGGGGAGTAGGGCAAAACGTTACAGGCTCAATGTGAAGGAGATGCGCCAGTCTGCAGGAGGCAAATAGTAGTCACACCAGATACGGACTGGTTTTATGATCCACATCTGGATACCCAGTCATGTAAAATCCACACATTAAGATCAAATGACATCATTTCAATTGACTGTTTTCCTTATATGTGCTGCAATGTGCTGTAAAATATTTGAAAATATTTTATGTTGTAAACATATTTTGGTTCAGTGGATATTCGAGATGCGCGGATTGGCTATTATTTAATCCACAACCGCATCACAAAACTCATCATCCGACCCCCATCCATCCGCACCAATGTTTTTGACCAATTTTCGAACCCGTAACCGCCCGTCATCCGCTAGTAACAATATTTAAAATGTATATATTTTTTTCCCATTTGGTTCAACCGCCACCTGCCCGAATTTAATTAAAATATTAATTATTCGTCACGTCATCCGCCCAATCCGTGGTTTATCGGCGGAGTCCGAGGCTGTAATCACCAACCGTGCATCTCTAGTGGATATGCCCTGTCTGTCCTGTCTATGTAAATGTATGTAAATATTGGTCTCCACATAATGTCTATGTATGACTGTGCATGTGTTTTCCAGATGTGTTATCCTCTCCTTTACTCTATTTCTAGGGTCGGGGCGGACTGGGCTCCATCTTTGTGTGGGCATCGGGAAACGGGGGTCGTGAGAAGGACAGTTGTAACTGTGACGGCTACACCAACAGCATCTACACCCTGTCCATCAGCAGCACCACCCAGTATGGCATGGTACCCTGGTACAGTGAGGCCTGCTCCTCCACCCTCGCAACCACCTACAGCTCCGGAAACCCCAACGAGAAACAGATAGTGAGCAGCACCGACACACACACTCCCGCGTGCACGGGCGCCACATATATTTCAGCTCTGGAAACCTCAATGAGAAAAATATTGTGAGTCATCATTAGGAATCCCTTAAGGCTCAGGATGAAGTGGTTTCAAATAATGAGCATAATACAGCCACGGCAAAGGCAACTTCAGTCACAAACATTTGGCAAGTAGCTCTGATACGCACCCACCCACATACAAACACTCAGACACCCCGAGCAGCTCTACAACACACATTAAAGGATGCCCATAGCTCCAGACCTACACTGACACAAACAAAGTCATACCTACATTACAGCAGAGTAAATAGCAAAGGGTGTGATTCATACCAAGCTGATAATGACTAATGTACGCTCTCTGACCGAGAGAATCACAGAGAAACACCACTTTTTTTCTTTAGCTGCTTGTAAGCAATATTCAAGGCCTGCCTGAAGGACTACAAAAGAGGAGCACGAACAGCCTTTAGTCATTCCTGGTGCAGCTCTACAAGGGTCTGCATTGCAGTCATTGAGGACTGATCTAACATGATAAGGATAGTACATTTCTATTAATTTATGGAATGTAGAATATGGATTTGTGGAAATTAGAATTAAAGGCTTTATGAGTGTTAGGGTTTTCATATTTTTTCCTATAAAATAGTGTAATTAATTTAGGTTATGACAAAAAGGTTTTAATAGTATACTAGATTTATGTATTTTACAATCAACCTGGATAAAGTAATGAATAATAGGATAAATAACAAAGATTATTTCATACAGCTAATGCATTGGGGAAATGCTAAGAGATTGTATCATGTGATCCCAGAGGAAACAACAGTTAATTAAAGTCTTATTTGAATGTTACTTCTAATCCAGACAAAGAAGATGAGGTTCAACTGGAAAGCTCTTGCTTGAATATTATATCTGCCTGTAGGGGACCGACATGCGTTTTTAGTCATCCAAATAATTAATCAGGTGTGCAACACACTGGACGGCGAGTCAGTAAACGCGGTGTGAGTAAACACGGTGTGAGTAAACCCGGTGTGAGTAAACACAGTGTGAGTAAACACGGTGTGAGTAAACACGGTGTGAGTAAACACGGTGTGAGTAAACATGGTGTGTGAGTAAACACGGTGTGTGAGTAAACACGGTGTGTGAGTAAACACGGTGTGTGAGTAAACACGATGTGTGCGTAATCATGGTGTGTGAGTAAACATGGTGTGAGTAAACATGGTGTTAGTAAACTTGTTGTGAGTAAACATGGTTTGAGTAAACACGGTTTGAGTAAACACGGTGTGTGCGTAAACACGGTGTGTGAGTAAACACGGTGTGTGAGTAAACACGGTGTGTGAGTAAACATGGTGTGTGAGTAAACACGGTGTGAGTAAACACGGTGTGAGTAAACATGGTGTGTGAGTAAACACGGTGTGTGAGTAAACACAGTTTGTGAGTAAACACGGTGTGAGTAAACACGGTGTGAGTAAACACGGTGTGTGAGTAAACACAGTTTGTGAGTAAACACGGTGTGTGAGTAAACACGATGTGTGAGTAAACACGGTGTGTGAGTAAACACGGTGTGTGAGTAAACACGATGTGTGCGTAATCATGGTGTGTGAGTAAACATGGTGTGAGTAAACATGGTGTTAGTAAACTTGGTGTGAGTAAACATGGTTTGAGTAAACACGGTTTGAGTAAACACGGTGTGTGCGTAAACACGGTGTGTGAGTAAACACGGTGTGTGAGTAAACACGGTGTGTGAGTAAACACGGTGTGTGAGTAAACACGGTTTGAGTAAACACGGTTTGAGTAAACACGGTGTGAGTAAACACGGTGTGAGTAAACACGGTGTGAGTAAACACGGTGTGAGTAAACATGGTGTGAGTAAACACGGTTTGAATAAGCACAGTGTGAGTAAATGCAGAGTGCTCTTGTTGTTTTGTCATTCATAAATGAAGGCAAAAATTACAGGCACAATCTGAATAACAAAAACAGAAAAACACAACAGATGAGTGGGAAGACGTAACAGTTTTGGAGCTGTGATGGCCTCAGGTGAGCGGAGAATGCAAGGCTCCACCCCATTGATCACCAGCCCACCACAGAGAGGGGACTGTGTGTACTCTCACAATGCCAGGACACCCAGCAACTGATGAACCATAAATGAGGAGCAGGGGCTTTATATTTTGTATATATATATATATATATATTCAATTTCTCCTTAATGCAATGATCTACTCAACCAATACCGGTCTGAGTATTTCACAATCTGCTTAGTTACTGGGATTTTCACGCACAACCATTTCTAGGGTTTACAAAGAATGGTGTGAAATGGGAAAAACATCCAGTATGCGACAGTCCTGTGGGTGAAAATGCCTTGTTGATGCTAGAGGTCAGAGGAGAATGGGCCGACTGCTTCAAGCTGATAGAAGGGCAACTTTGACTGAAATAACCACTCGTTACAACCAAGGTATGCAGCAAATTATTTGTGAAGCCACAACACGCACAACCTTGAGGCGGATGAGCTACAACAGCAGAAGAACCCACCGGGTACCACTCATCTCCACTAAAAATAGGAAAAAGAGGCTACAATTTGCAAAAGCACACCAAAATTGGACAGTTGAAGACTGGAAAAATGTTGCCTGATCTGATGAGTCTTGATTTCTGTTGAGACATTCAGATGGTAGAGTCAGAATTGGGTGTAAACAGAATGAGAACATGGATCCATCATGCCTTGTTACCACTGTGCAGGCTGGTGGTGGTGGTGTAATGGTTTGGGGGATGTTTTCTTTGCACACTTTAGGCCCCTTAGTGCCAATTGGGCATAGTTTAAATGCCACGGCCTACCTGAGCATTGTTTCTGACCATGTCCATCCCTTTATGGCCACCATGTACCCATCCTCTGACTGCTACTTACAGCAGGATAATGCACCATGTCACAAAGCTTGAATTATTTCAAATTAGTTTTTTGAACATGACAATGAGTTCACTGTACTAAAATGGCCCCCACAGTCACCAGATCTCAACCCAATAGAGCATCTTTGGGATGTGGTGTAACGGGAGCTTCGTGCCCTGGATGTGCATCCCACAAATCTCCATCAACTGCAAGATGCTATCCTATCAATATGGGCCAACATTTCTAAAGAATGCTTTCATCACCTTGTTGAAGCCATTGCCCCATAGAATTATATATATATATATATATATATATATATATATATATATATATACGCACCATAACTGTATATACTGTATATACACATATAACTAAATATACACAGTGGGGAGACCAAGTATTTGATTCACTGCTGATTTTGCAGGTTTTCCTACCTACAAAGCATGTAGAGCTCTATAATATGTATCATAGGTACACTTCAGTGTGAGAGATGGAATCCAAAAAAAATCCAGAAAATGGAAGACCCAGCCACGACCCATCTTCAATGCTCTTACTGAGGGAAGGAAAAAACATCCCAAAAGAATAATGTTTCTACCTCCATGCTGCACGGTTGGGATGGTGTTCTTGGGGTTGTACTCATCGTTCTTCTTCCTCCAAACACGGCGAGTGGAGTTTAGACAATAAAGCTATAGTTTTGTCTCATCAGACCACATGACCTTCTCCCATTCCTCCTTTGGAT
This sequence comes from Umbra pygmaea, assembly GCA_016801145.1. Taxonomy (NCBI): domain Eukaryota; kingdom Metazoa; phylum Chordata; class Actinopteri; order Esociformes; family Umbridae; genus Umbra; species Umbra pygmaea. The sequence continues at coordinate 21,630 of JACXGM010000885.1, forward strand.
CATCCAGATGGTCATTGGCAAACTTCAGACAGGCCTGGACATGAGCTGGCCTGGGCAGGAGGACCTTGCGCTGCAGGATTTAAATCCATGCTGGCGTAGTGTGTTACTAATGGTTTTCATTGAGACTGTGGTCACAGCTCTCTTCAGGTCATTGACCAGGTCCTGCCGTTTAGTTCTGGGCTTATCCCTCACCTTCCTCATGATCATTGATGCCTCACGAGGTGAGATCTTGCATGGAGCCCCTTAACGAGGGAGATAACCATCATCTTAAACCTCTTCCATTTTCTAATAACTGCACCAACAGTTGTTGCCATCTCACCAAGCTGCTTGCCTATTGTCCTGTAGCCCATCCCAGCCTTGTGCAGGTCTACAATTTTATCCATGATGTCCTTACACAGCTCTCTGGTCTTGGCCATTGTGGAGAGGTTGGAGTCTGTTTGATTGAGTGTGTAGATATAGGTGTCTTTTATACAGGTAACAACTTCAAACAGGTGCAGTTAATACAGGTAATGAGTGGATTACAGGAGGGCTTCTTAAAGAAAAACTAACAGGCCTGTGAGAGCTGGTATTCTTACTGGTTGGTAGGTGATCAAATACTTATGTCATGCAATAAAAAGCAAATTAATTAATTAATTAATTAATAATCAATGGCCTGAATATATATATATATGTATGAGATTTTCACCAGATGTTGGTAACAACCCAAGTAATCCATATATACAAAGAAACCAAAACAAATAAGTTCAGAAATTAAGTTATGTGTAATAATGTGAAATGACACAGGGAAAAGTATATACATCAGCCACGGTCGGTGGATCTTAATTGGGGAGGACGTGCTGGGACCGAAGTGAATGGAATGGTAAAACAAAATGCAAAACAAAAAAACACTGGGTTTTGTTCGTTGCGCACCATTCCATTCACTCCGGTCCCAAGCGCAATACGAGCCCGTCCTCCCCAATTAAGATCCACTGACCGCGGCTGATATATATATATATTTATGTATATGGTTATGTGTATGTATATGTGTGTGTGTGTATATATATATATATATATATATATATATATATATATATGTCTGGACTGGAATCAATTAAATTGAGGTAAACACATTAAACCAGTGTGAGATACAATACCATTTTCTCTATTTTAAACATTCATTTTAGCCCATTCTCCTCAATTAAGTATCACCGGCCCCCATTTTCACCTAGATACCAACAATTGTCCTATTCCTTTGTGAAGTTAATCGCTGTTAATTGACAAGACACACATGAATGTTTTATTATACAGACCTTTCAACACTGCAACCATTTCATTTTCGTTCCTTTTAAATTGTTCTCCAGAGAAAATCTTAATAAAGCACTTTAAGGGCAGTTCAGTGACGCCAATAAAGAGTTATAGGCTGAGGATTATATTCCTGCTCTGCCTTTCTTTGGAACCCTGCTGGGTGTCTTTACCAGAACACTGCTGTAGCTCTGCTTTGCTCCTAAACACCTCTCAGTTTGGCTGTTTCAATGTGTCCCTCTGAGGTGATTAAAATGAACTGAAGGCTTAGTGCACTGGCTAATGCAGCTGTTTTCGTAATCACATGCTGATGTTCCCTCAGCAAAAACATAAATCAATCACAATTAAACTGCACTGCTCGTTCATTTCAATGTTAACTCTGTAAATGTACCGGTATGTACACTGCTCAAAAAATTAAAGAGAACACTCAAATCGTGACACACATCGTGTCTCGATGACCGAAACATTTTAAAGATTTAAATCTTTCATGTACATTGTAATTGGTTGAGACCAAAATAATGTAGAATGGTTCATGGAAACCAAAATCACCAACTGATTGAGGCCAGGATTCAAACTTACAACAAAAATCTAAGTAAACAGTTGACATCACAGTCTGTTCCCACTTGTGTGAACTTCATCACGACAAATCATAATGTGACTCAATAGTGTGTATGGCCCCCACATGCCGGAATGCACTCCAGACACATTTTAAAACAAAAAGCATAGAGCACATCAATAAAAGACAAAAATGTAAAACTTTTAAGACATAGAAAGCATAGAGCAATGAAACAAAAATATGAAATGTAAAGGAGCATATTAAAAAAAGAAAAACATAAAAAGATGGCTAAAGTGAAAATATGTTTTTAACAGCCTTTTGAATATATTAGTAGATGACACTTCCTTGATATTTTTTGGTATTGTGTTCCAAAGTTTTGGAGCAAAAAAAGGCAGCATCTCCAATTTTTCTTTGAGTGGGGTTTTGTACCATTAGCAGGTTAGCTGTTGAAGATCTGAGGGCCCTTTGGGGAACATAGGATTTTAGAGAATCTGTAAAATATGCTGGTTCTGAGCCATTTAGAGTTTAATAAACAAGCAGGAGGACCTTACAATCAAACCTGCGGGGAACTGGGAGCCAGTGTAATGACTTCAAAACTGGAGTAATATGTTCTCGCTTCTTTGTTCTTGTTAAGAGTCTCGCTGCTGAGTTCTGGAGGAGATGAATCTTCTCTAAAGACTTTTTTGGGAGGCCTTTAAGGAGGGCATTTCAGTAGTCCAGTCTAGTTGTAACAAATGTGTGAATTAGTTTCTCTGCATCTTTCTGGGTTATGAATGGTCTAACTTTAGCAATATTTCTGTGGTGAAAGAGAGAGGTTTTGGTCACCTTGATAAGATGGGAGGTAAAACTTAGGTCAGAGTCTATGATAACACCTAGGCTCCTTACTTGAGGTTTGATCAGGGAAGTCAGGTTACCAAGGTTCATGCTGATTTTATCCCTTTTGACTATGGGGCCAACTAAGAGGATTTCTGTTTTATCCTCGTTTAATTTGAGGACAAGGTCAAGGACACCAGCAAAATGCAAAACTGAAGAAGAATCAGTCAGGAAGGAAAAGGAGAGAGCAATTCTCTGTGGCCACCACCTGTAAAACCATTCCCTTTTTGGGGGTTGTTTTGCTGTTGCCTTTTTAGTGCATTTATTGTTACATTAATTTGCACCAGAACAGGTGACATTGTGAATCAATCACTTATGTTTCCTAACTGGACAGATAAGTTTATTTTACTGGGTGTTTGTCATGCCGTCCCAGAGTGTGATGACGTTTCTATGGTATGAGATATGGACTCATGGTATTATGTGTATTCTAGTTTCTGAGCGTTGGTATGGTACTTTTTGTGTTGGGTAGTGTGTCTCAAAGGGATACGTTACTGAAGTTGGAGGTGTTGAATGGGGGTAAGGTTAAATGCCAGGTGCCTGAGAGTGCTGAGAAGGTGAGAGGGGTGATCACGGGTGTTCTGGAGGATCTGAACATGGAGGAGCTTAAAGAGATGGTGTCGGGAGAGGTTGTGGTAGAAGCAAGACGGTTGGGCAGTAGGGCATTGGGGTTGGAAAATATGAGTCTGACGGTGTTGTTGGAGTTTGGAGGGCCTTTGCCGAGTATAGTGCACGTTGGGTATCTTAGTTTTTATGTGAGAGAATATGTGCCACCGCCCCTGAGGTGTTTTATGGGGCATGTGGCTGCTGTGTGTAGAGTGCAAGGTAGGTGTGCCAGGTGTGGGGGACCACATGAGTATGGCAAGTGTGGGGTAGGGGACAAGGTGAGGTGTTGTAATTGTGGTGGGGAGCACAGTGCTGCGTTTTGGGGGGTGTATGGTTCAGAAGCGGGCAGCAGAGGCACAGCAGGTTAAGGTGGTGGATAAGGTCACTTGTGCTGTAGTGGTGCGGAGAGTGGGGGGCCTTGGGATAGGTGTGCTGGTGGAGAAGGAGCGGGACGTAGGCCCGGTGTCGGAGGAAGGTATGGGTGTTTACAAGGTGATGTTGTCTGAGTCGTGTAAGCATGAGTGTTTGGTTAGTAAGGATTCATTGGTGGTGGGCAGGGTTGAGTTTTTGGCATTTCTGTGTAGTGTGGTGAATATCTGTAGTCAGGTTAAGGGAAGGAACACTAGGATAGATGTTGTGGTGGTGCTGCTAGGGAGTTTATGGGTGTTACTGATATCACGGGGGAGATGATACTTGAGTTTATGAAGGTGAGGGGGAGGGTAGGTAGTGGTATGTGGGGGGGTGCTGGAGGTGGGTAGGTGTGGGTAGTGGACTGTATTTCCATTTCTTAGGGTGGTGGGTTGAGTTGGGTGGACCTGAATTGGGTGGGCCGACAAATTTTAACACATGAACATGGACACACTATCTATCTATGCAATGAATTAACAATGATTATTATAATGAATTATGAGTGCTATTATTTTGAAAAGGAAAATCTGTATTTGTGTTTTTGGCATATTATAGTGTTGCCGGCTCTACTGTCCTCATGCTGAAAACGTGACTTATCGCATATGTGACTTCACTCCCCAAGATGCAAGAAGAAAGCAAAAATATATATTTTTACTAAGGAAAATGACAAAAATAGTAGCGCACAGTGACTTGAATAAGTAACTTTAATCTAAGTACTGGTTTGGAAATAGTAACGCGATAGATTACTCGTTACTGAAAAAAGTGGTCAGATTATGGGTAACGCGTTACCGGCATCACTGGTATTATTCACAATGTTCCTGACAGGAACAGCATAAAAGCTGTTTTTTAGCTACTATACAAGAGTTTATGTAGACAGCACAGATTTTAGATTGTGTCTACTATTTGGACTCCCTCACTCTTTTAAGTGTTTCCAAAAATAAGTTGTCTCCAACCTTTGAACACCTTGTTATGGACTGAAGTTTGAAAATCCACAAAGAAAACATTGTTGGCACACCATAATTGGTACTTGGTTGCACAGAATTTGACTTTGGCAGAAATGACTTTGTAACCATCAATGACCTTGCTTTACTGTTGAAATAGCAGTGAGGCCCTCCAAACACTGCTGTTTCTCATATCTCAACATATGTTTGGGATATGATTCAATCTGGACTATTTACTAGGCACTCTGAAATAGTCAAGCATTTATTTTGGAACCAATCTAGTGTACTTTTCCTGTATGTTTTGGGGTTATTCTGATAGAAGACCCACAACCCTTACCAGAGACATAAGGATTGGGAAACAGGGCTGAACATTACATTCCAAAATACCTTTTTAATCTGCTAATTTAATTACAAGAGGCAGCAAAGCAACCCTGTAGCATTTTCAAATCTCCCCAATAATCGATTGTAACAACTGTGTTCTTTTCTTAAAACAATTCATTTTGTCGTTGGTAAACAGGCATGCTCGTTTGCTGTAACATTAGAATGTCTGATTGCACTCAACAAGCCTAGATATTGAGGGGAAATGTTTTGTGGACCAATTAAATAGAATGAGAGCTCTTTGGCATTACACACCAGAACTTTGTCTACTGATTAAATTAATCATTAAATAAGAGAAACACAATCCCTCCAATCAATATTATGGAGATGTGTAATGCTGCGGGGCTGTTTAACTGCTTCTGGGGACCCTTGGGAATATTTGTTTATACATTGTTTTTCTAATTAATTAATTGATTACTTAATTGGACTTAAATTGCATATTTAGGCAACCAAAGTGCTTTACAAAGTAATGGGGAAACCCCACCTCATCCACCAACATTGTGTACCACCCACTTCCCTACACAGTCACACACACAGACACACACACAGTCCCACACAAACCCACTTCCATACACAGTCACACACATACTCACACAGTCAACGCACATTCACTTTCACACACAGAATCCCATCCATTTCAGTGATGCACTGTAACTCCACTACTCTTACAGTAACTTCCATGGGATATTGGGGGACATACGCAATGAAAGATTTGGGAATCTGTAAAAGTAAACATGTATCAGTTGTTATGATAGTAGTGCCCAGCTGAAGCCAAAATATGTTTTTTGCCCACCGCCAGATGTCAAAAACAACAGAATAGTATCCCTTCTTTCTTCTACTAAACTCGTGAGCTTGCTGTTTGTGACCAACTGTCCTGTTATCTCTTAGAACATCATACTGACCCTAACCAATCAGATTTTAAGACAGTTTATTCAACCAAGACCACTCTTTGTCACAGAGGCTCTTCACACTTCCCAAGCTGAATTTCCTGTGTTCCCATTTTCCTACATCTACATAGCAAATTGTGTAGTGTTGAATTTTCAAGTGTTAATTATACAGTGTTAACTGAGGGGTTACACAAACACTGGTGAGTATTTAATTTACACACCCTTGTTTAACAATCCCAGTGTTGGTGTTAAAAAGTGTGTCAGTTGTCAGAGTGTTACTTTAACACTCACAAGTGTTAGGCAAAACATCAGAATTTCCCACAATGCGTTGCTGTACATTTTATTTTTCAGAATTATGTTTTAATATAATTTCTGCTTTGTGCACTATTCGAAGTGTAACTTTGGCCACATTTACCGATAGATTCCCGAATCTGCTAAAGCTGAGACAAAATAATTTCCATACTGTCTGTGTTTACAGTCTCCAGACCGCAATCACGTTTGTGGGTGTGTCCTTGAAGACATCTTGAGCTGGGTGCCTGAGCACTTTGCTTGGAAATCAGCCCAGCCCATTGACTTACACGTGAAGACTTTCCCTGCAATACACATTTCTCCTGGGCTGTTAGCAAACCCCCAGGTGGGATCTTTCTAATTCCTCTCATGCGCTACCTCTGGAGGTCATGTGGAATTTGAGAGAGACCCTCAAGTGTTCACAGTACAATTGTGTCTCATCCCAGTGTCAGCTCGAGCGGATTCTGAAAATAAAATGTTGCTGAAATCTTTAGAAATCTATCATAGTGTAAAAAGCCTCTTTAAATCAGGTCCCATGAGAACAATTTAAACACTGAGAGTGTTACTTTTAACACCATCTGAGTTAAATTATCACTTAGTAGATTGCTGTGTATACACTTTAATCAACACAATAAACCGTCCTTTCCATCTACCATGCCTAGGTTTCCCATGATCTACACACTCTTGGATTGCATCCAACCTGATAAGCTTCTCACTCTGACCAGGTGACATGGAGAGGATCTGTGTCTGCTGCATCACAGGCTTTTGCTGTAGTCCCCCTGGGCTCTGTTCTAGGCCCTCTCCTAATTTCTCTCTTTCTGTTGTCATATTGTAGCATGGTCTCTTCTTTGCTATGCAGAAGATACTCAACTATTTTTCTCTTCCCCTTTTGACAGACTTATATTTGCTTGCCTGTCAGATATCTCTGCTTCGATGTCAGTCCACCAGCTTTAAGGAACAACCTGTCAGTTTCAGGACCTCTCAATATCTGTTGACGCCTCTACATTGTTCCTATCCTGGAGTCCAAATAACCTAACTTGGCATGACCCTACCATTGCCCACATACTGTATATTGTTATAATGATACGCTCTACAACATTTGTAGAGTCCAATCTTACATCACACAGGAAACAGCACAGGTACTAATCCAGGCACTTGTCATCTTCAGCTTAGACTACTGCAACTTATTATTGGTTGGACTCCCTGCTTGTGCCGTCTAACACCAGCCACTTATCCAAGATGCTGTAACCCTTCTGCTGTTCAACCTAGTTCTTCGATATCAATCTGCTCCTTCACACACTCCACCGTCGTCCTGTTGAGGCTTGCACCCAGTATTGGTACTCACCTTCTGAGCCACAAGGGAGTGTGCCGTCCCTACTCAGCTCTCTCGGCCAACCCCCCCCCGTGGAGGGCAGCTCAATGTCAGCTCAGGCGGAGCAGCCATGGAAGCAGAACCAGGATCTTTACGACAACGTTGAACTTAGGTCTAAGATGGTTATGTTTATGTTTCTTTAACTTAGGTCTAAGATGGATTGATTGTAATTGTTATAAGAACAGCACACTATGAGTGGTTTAGTCCTATATGTAAATATTTGGGACTCCTCAGGGGTCGTGTGCAGCGCTGCACTTTGTGACTTCACTTCCATCCATAACCATTTCAAATGTAACCTATTTGAGAGCGTGTCTTTCATATAAAATTATGGTGACCGCATGTGCTAAGAAACAGTGGCATAGCTAGTTTACCTACTATCCGTAAAGCTAGGTTGGAAACGATATCAGATATAATGTCCACAAAAGGCAGATGTATCTAGTATTTCTTCAAGTGCATTGATCATTACATTATAAGTTAATGTACAAATGACAAATCTGAAGTCCAAAATCTTTTGTGGATACCACACAAACAGAGTTGTAATTTCATTGGGACCAGAAAACAAAACAGTCATGTTACCTAATCTTAACCTAACCCTTACCTTAACCTCTTCATAACCTTAATCAGAATAACCTAACATTTATGCTTAAAACTAGCCATAATGCCTAAACCTAACCCTAACATATAATGCCTAACCCTGAAGGTAACCTAAATCCTAAACCTAACTCCTAAGCCAGAAATTAACTTTTTCCTCATGGGGACATGCAAAAGGTCCTAATTTGGGCATTTGTGACTTCTGGTCCTAATAAGATCTGTTAACCCATGTACACACACAGACTGAGAAGGTTGATTAGCAGACATTCTATACAGATCTGTGTCTTCCTGCCTGCTTAACAGTCCTCTCCAGACAGGTATTAACAGCTAGCTATGGAAACAAGTACACCTTAGACTACACATCTGCTCTGCCAACCTGTTCTCTCTTCTCTCCCAACAATCCTCCTTTGTTTTACCTCCACCACATTTTTTACACCCCTAGGCTGAACTCACATGTCTAGTCGGACACGTCTTTATCACAACCCTTTCTTTAGCATAGATAAATAGCACACATTGTTCCACTCACAGTCACTCCAGTGCTGCTCATCACTGACATTGTTTTCTGACGTCTCTTCTTCCAGGTGACCACTGATCTGAGACAGAAGTGTACAGACACCCACACAGGAACGTCGGCCTCGGCCCCCCTAGCTGCTGGGATCATTGCCCTGGCTCTGGAGGCCAAGTGAGTTATCTTTGTTATACTAACATCTCTGTTTAATATGTCTCTAAAGAATGATGCAACTGAACTAGAAACAGGGTGAAAATGGCACAGAAATCCGCTCTGTAAGATACTCAGCAAGTACCTCTATATCTTTACTCATTAGTAGTAGGCTGACAGATGTCTGATATCTACTTTCAAACACACTTTTATACACATCAGATATCATATGTAAACATGTACTGGCATGTTTCGCATTTTTTTATGTTTTCTCCAAAAGGCCCTATCGTTCACATAGAATGAGAGTCCAAATCCAATCTTACACCATAGTGTATTTACACCTCTGCATTTCTCCCGAGAGAATAATAATAACAGGGCAGTCTGTTTTTTCCCAGGAGATGGAATTCATTGAGATAGAATCATTTAATAGGGATAGCGTTGTTTTATTCAGCAAGGTAACATTGGGTGAATGGATGTTGATGTTCATCAATAACACACGAGAGTGTGAGACATGAATGCTGATGGAGGGCGTGTAGGGCAAGCAGAAAGGCTGTTGAGGTACCACTTTGATTCTGCTGAGCGCTTCTGGGGCTTATTTATGTCTTGGGCGGCAAGGAGAGCTGTAAACCCATGTGATCCATGGTTACGTCATCTTTGTGAACAATTGTCTTTTCCTCCACTAACTCCAAAGCCATATGCTTGTTAATCACCTTGCCCACTCTGCAGTACCTATGTGCATACTCCTATTACCGACTTATTAAGACTGTCATGGTCTTTACTCTGTCGACTGCTCTACTGACTGTCATGGTCTTTACTCTGTCGACTGCTCTACTGACTGTCATGGTCTATGCTCTGTTGACTGCTCTACTGACTGTCATGGTCTTTATTCTGTCGACTGCCTTACTGACTGTCATGGTCTATGCTCTGTTCAATGCTCTACTGACTGTGATGGTCTATACTCTGTTGACTGCTCTAATGACTGTTGTGGTCTTTACTCTGTCGAATGCTCTACTGACTGTCATTGTCTATGCTCTTTTGACTGCTCTACTGACTGTTGTGGTCTTTACTCTGTCGACTGCTCTACTGACTGTCATGGTCTTTATTCTGTTGACTGCTCTACAGACTGTCATTGTCTATGCTCTTTTGACTGCTCAACTGACTGTCATGGTCTTTACTCTGTTGACTGCTCTACTGACTGTCATGGTCTTTACTCTGTTGACTGCTCTAGGGACTGTCATGGTCTTTACTCTGTTGACTGCTCTACTGACTGTCATGGTCTTTACTCTGTCGACTGCTCTACCGACTGTCGTGGTCTTTATTCTGTTGACTGCTCTACTGACTGTCATGGTCTATGCTCTGTTTACTGTTCTACTGACCGCCAGTGGTCAACTAGTACTCTTCTAATCTCTGAAACATAAGAAAATATGGTCAGTTGTGTCACGTCTGTGTCCTGCCTGCATGCCTTGAACAGTGTGAAAAGCTCATTAAAATCCAAAGCTAAACCTTTTCTAATATTTCACATTAGATTTGTTCCATCTCCATGATTAAGCACCCTCTTCACCCGATCGTGATTTGACCAAATAATCAGTGACAAAAAGAACAAAGGTGCCCAGTGGTTATTTGCACAGTGACACAAGTTTAGTTGTGCTGGTTTTTGTTTTTAGTCTTTTTATGTTTTCTCTCTTTTATCTTTGTCTTTTCTGCCTAGACTATAAGCCTGGAATGGAGGGAGATCTTAAACTCTTAAGCTCTCACTTATTTTGGTTAGTTTCTGTTCAAATTGATTTCTGTCTTGCCATAGTATGAATCTAACATGGAGGGACATGCAGCACCTGGTGGTGAGAACTTCTCAACCTGGCCACCTCAGCACTGATGACTGGAGGACCAATGGCGTGGGCCGCAGAGGTAACAAGAGTTTTCATTGTACAAGCCTTGGCTAACATAACAACATTATTTATTTTCTAAACTCCTTCTAACATCTTTCATACTTTGTGTGTCTCTCAGTGAGTCATTCGTATGGCTATGGTCTCCTGGATGCAGGGGCCATGGTTGCCCTTGCTAAGAATTGGACCAACCTGGGCCCACAGCACCAATGTGTCCTCACAATGCTTTCAGAGCCCAGGGAAATAGGCAGCCGGCTGCTGTTCACTAAGCCAGTGGACGCCTGCTGGGGCAGACCGGAGTATGTCAGCTCATTGGAACATGTCCAGGCACGCCTTACTCTTTCCTACAACCACAGAGGAAACTTGGCTATACACCTCATCAGCCCCCTGGGGACACGATCTACCCTGCTGGCGCCCAGGTAGCACAAAAACACAAAACACCGGTACCACAGAAAACAAAGAATACCTCATCATTTCAGTCGGCTAGTTACACAATCCCACCGGTAAACCAACACACATTTACAGAAAAACACAGGCAGTGTTAGTTTGTTTTCGTCTCGGTTCACTCGCTTGAAATGATGTGTATTTTAAACAGCTGTTCTGAGATGTATTGTTGTTAAGGAGCCATACAGGGTTCCGAGTGGTTGCTATAAATGAATGTTTTTGGCTGTAAACTCAGCCCAGTGTGTTTTCTCTCTCTCACACACTTCTGTCAGACCAAAAGACTTCTCGTCGGAAGGCTTTAATGACTGGGCCTTTATGACGACTCACTCTTGGGATGAGGACCCTACAGGGGAGTGGACCCTGGAGATTGAGAATGTCTCAGAACAAGGACATGACTATGGTAAAAACAGGACATTTTTTTCCATCTCTCCTCCTGATTACAAACTCTGCTGTTGGTTGCCATCCCAGGGCAACATGGGAAAAAATGTGGGATTCTCTCTACTCCGTCTCCTCTTCATACTTACAGTATTCCTCTCTACACTATATTTTAAACGTTTTTATTTCACCTTTAGTTAATCAGGCAGGCCGATTGAGAACGGATTCTCATTTACAACAGCAACATGTAATAAAGCAAATTTGTGAGAAGTAAAGTAGTACAACATTGAGTTACACATGGAATAACGAAAATGCACAGTCAATGACACAAAAGAAAATCTATACACTGTGTTCCAAATTATTATGCAAATTGGAATAAAGTGTCATACACATTAAATATTTTGGATGGTATTGTGCCTCCGGGCTCTTTGGATGATTGAAATCAATCTCAGACACCTGATATCTGTGTGATCATAAGTTTGCCAGGTGACCCCAATTAAAGGAAAACTACTTAAGAAGGATGTTCCACATTAATAAGCAGGCCACAGGTGGATGACAATGCACCATCTCATGATTCAAAGAAAAACTCTGTGTCATTGGATAAATCACATGGTGTGGCCCCCATCCTCCCCTGACCTCAACCCTATTAAGAACCTTAGGAGCATCTTCAAGCAAAAGATCTGTGAGAGTGGGAGGTATAGACTCGCACGTTCAATGGATGCAAGAATTGTGAATGTGATATCAAAGAAGGGGTCCTATGTTAACATCTAACTTGCATTGTTAAGATGTGTTTGACTGAAATAGCTTTTGATTTCAGTAAATATGACCTCCTAATTCTGCAAATTCAACAAATTACCATTTTCAGTTCTTTACAACATATAAATATTTTGAAACTCTGTTATGCATAATAATTTGGAACAGTGCATTCTGAGTTTTTTTTATTTATTCAATGAAATTCGACTTATACCCTAATGGTTGGTGACTTGAAAATTATACTGACTGTCATTTGCATTGACTATTTAGGGAAATCTGTGTAGAATATCATTTGCATAATAATTTCAAACATGGTGTATACAGTGTGTGCAAAAGCAATTTGATTAGGGACGTAGGGCAATAAATAGCCATAGAGGCAGAATAGTTACAATTTAGCAACAACACTGGAGCAATCAGTGTGCAAATGATGATGTGCAAATATGCCATTCTGAGCGAAGCAGAGATGTTGGGGTATAAATAAGGAACTAACAGTTAGCGGATGAGGTAGTTAGGGGTGGGCTATTTACATGTGCAATGATCGGTAAGCAGCTCTGATGTCTGATGTTTAAATTAGTGAGGGAGATGGGAGTCTCCAGCTTCATGAATTTTTTGGAGTTCGTTCCAGTCATTGGCAGTCGAGAACTGGAAGAGGTGGCAGCCAAAGGGGGTGTTTGCTTTAGGGGTGACCAGTGAGATGTACCTCCTGGAAACCAGGCTACAGGTGGATGTTGCTATGGTGACGAGTGAGCTAAGAAATGGCCAGGATTTACATAGCAGGGATGTATAGATGACCTGAAACCAGTGGGTTTGTTTTTGTGTAGAGAGGGCCATTGAATGAGAGCATAAAGGTCAAATTGGTGGGCAGTATATGGGGCGTTGGTGACAACAGATGGCACTGTGATAGAATGCATCTAATTGGCTGAGAAGAGAGTTGGAGGCAGGTCTGTAAATGACATTGCCGAAGTCTAGGATCAGTTGGATGGTCATTTTCACCAAGGCATTTGGCAGAGTGAGTGAAGGTCTTGTTGCAGAATAGGAAGCCGATCCCAGATTTTATTTTATTGAGTGAAATATCACTCTGCTTTATTTATTTATCACTCTCTTGTCTTAGATAAGACTTTTTCTCTCTCTCTGTCTGTCAGTCTCTCTTCCCTTCCTCTCTCTGGTGATGTTAGTTTTCTTCTCTTTCTGGGTGTGTCAGTCAGATCTCGCCCTCCGTCCTCATTATACTGTATATAACCATCGCTCTGACACTCGCTCTGTCTCTTATTGCTGGTCAATTCCATTCTTCATTCTCTCTATTGTTCTTTCTACTTTCTCTTGAGTTAGAACCGTGTTAACCCGCTCACTCTGTCCTCTGCCGTCTCAGGAGTTTTGAGTCAGTTCACCCTGATCCTGTACGGTACAGGCTCCAGTTCCTTTAACCCCGCATCTCCTGACTTCCCTCGGCCATCTAACAACAGCTGCAAGACCTTTGATGCCCAACAGATCTGCATCGGTGAGACTGGCTGAGAGTCACAGCAACAAACGTGTTCTTTATACATTGACACCATAGTGCCCCCTGTAGGTAAATGCTGGTACTGCAGCCCTGTTGTAGTCCTCATTTGTATGGACAATATTAACTCAGTGAACATACCTACAACGGTATGAAGTACAGGTCATAGAGTATTCAGTGCGTCTAGTTTATGAGCGCTGCGTGACAGAGTGTGCTGTTTTTATCACAAAGCCAAACCCAGTTGGAAGTTAAATGTCTCTTTCAGTGTGTTGATGTGGTTATGCCAGCTATGAATATGCGTGACTCTAAATGTGTGAGAAAACAACATATGCGGTGTCACCTTGGACAAGCCAACTCAGAGGCTAGTATGTAGGAGACACCAGCAGGGCTTTTACGTTGAGATGTTGTGCTAGAGAGCAGCTTTGTTTTGAGGAGACAGACTGGTTTAGAAGCCTCTTAACCAATCAGCCTGTCCATGTGGGTTTCTTATGCATATGACAGAACTGTTTAAAGCATTCATTAGGTTAATATTTCATTAGTATTTGATTAAAGGCATGTTTTTGCCAGCTTTGAGAAAATAACTGAGTCTGACAGCTCAGAGATGCAGCATCTCACCGCCCAGTGTGTGTGTATGTATGTATGTGTGTGTGTGCGTGCGTGTGTGCGCAAATGTCATCTCACATTCTCTTCTGATCATTCATCTTCTCTTTGTTCATTTTTAATTTCAATTTCTCTCTCTCTCCTTCCTCTCCCACTCCAGAATGCAGCCCAGGCTTTTCATTGTTCCTCCAAGGTTGCGTAAAGCTTTGCCCCCCGGGCTTCACTTCAGGACTGCAGCCCCTCAACCTGTCCCTGGAAAACTGGGTGGAATTGTCCTCCGTCCAAGCCTGCCTGCCCTGCCATCTTGCCTGCCTCACTTGCTCTGGCCCCGGGCCTAATGACTGCCTCTCTTGCCCCTCTCACAGCCATCTAGTCCTCACCACCTGCCTGCACCAGAACCAGGTCCAACGCAAGTCCCCTTCTGGCCCCGTCCGGCAGGAAGAGAAGGGGGGACCAGGAGAGAGTCCAGCGGGGTCAGAGCTTGGGGGAGACGGGGGAACGGGTGAGCCTCCGGGGCCTAGCCTATCCTCTCCATCTTCTCCGCTGGCCACCATGCTGGCGGTGCTCAGCTGTGCCTTCATCCTGGCAGCCTTTGCCGCTGTCTTCCTTCTCCTGCAGCTGCGCTCTGGTGGCGCCCCCTGGGCTCGGAGGACCAAACTGCCCTCTGTGGAGACGGGAGGAAAGGATTCGATGAGAATCAGTGCAGGCTTCGGCTTTGGCTGGGAGAGGCAGGGTAGGGTGTCCTATAAGGGGATCCCCACTGTGTGGGGGGACGAGGACCAGGTAACATTTGGGGGCTCTGAGTCTGACAGCGAGGAGCTGGACTGTCACAGTGAGCGGACAGCCTTTATCAGGACACAAAGCTCCCTCTAGTCCCCGCTCTGACTCCTACGTCTGGGGGAAACTCTTCGCAGTGGCCACTCCCTCTGATGGAGCTCATGGTTCTGTGGTTTAGGTCTGGCACAGGCCTGGTCTCTGCAAAACTGCTACACAGGGAGGCTGAAGGAACAATGCGATGGTTGAGCCCAGTATTCACCTCCAGGTCCACTGATTCACCCTCAAGCATAACTGAACCGTTTGTGATTTTATAGTACCATATTTTTATTTCATAGTTTTTTCCTTCGTTTTAAACACTTGACCCCAAGGGTCAAGTTAAAATCTAACTGGAATTTCTAGTTTATTTCTAATGTTGCCTATTGACCTCATGACTGTTGCAGTACGCACAAGGTCACATTGAATGTGAGCTTTAAGCAGGCATGCGAAGACATCCATGCGTGTTCATACGTGGGTGCGACAGGGACTTAGTAGATCAGAGCTAAATAGCATCCTGACTGCTTGTGGTTGGATGAAGACTAAAACTGTTTGTTATTTCATGAACAACAGATAATGTATTAGTTTGGAGAAAGTTTGGATTTGAAATGAGATTGTCTTTGTTAAACAGCTTCTGATTTAAATTTGTCGTACTTCCTGTTTTGCGAGCTTCCTAATGAGCCCTAATCAGAGGGCTCCAGCATTTTAGCAGCTAATAACGGTTGCGTTCGCCTGCTCAGAGACGACGCAAGCACAAACCAGTGGTTGTGTGTCGTCTAATCATCGTTGTCATCTGCCGGCAAATCGCTCAAACTACGAGGTTGCTAGGTAGATACAGGCAGATACATCATGCGCCAGCAACATCTGAGCAGAGGATCATGCTTAGATGTAATTATTACCAATCCAAAACATACTTTTTGAGTAGATTACGAGGATTGGATAACTATTGATCTTTAGCTTAGCACTTGTGTTTCCCAACAGCTTAATACAAATATAGATAATAGACAATTGTTGAAAGGCCAAACTAATGTGTTTAGTTGTCTGTAAATAAGCAGAAATCCCCATGCAGCAATCAGTAAACACACACACACACAGATCAAGTGTTATGTGGGTTGTAGGTTATGTTAGTCAGCCACATCATTCTGTTTGCACACTGAGTTAGTGTACTTAGAGCATTGGTTATGAAACTGAGTTAGTGTACTTAGAGCATTGGTTATGAAACTGAGTTAGTGTACTTAGAGCATTGGTTATGAAAGCAGGCCTTGAATACAGGCAAACACAGAGTTACATAAGTACCGTTTGTTCCCAGCTTTCTGAAGCAGAGGAAACAAACACTTAACCTATAGTTTAACATCTCTCTCTTCTCTTGTTATTGTAGCAAGAAATGAAATAATTTTGTCTTTACTTTTACCATGGACACTGCATTGATTTTCAAGATTTGTTTCAACAAGAAGCCTTTATGATTGAAAAGGAGAAATTTGTTATTACATATTTATCATATTTTGTCAAGCAAATGTGTGGTTATTCTCAGATCTGTAAAGGCCCAGTAAAGTAAAAACACAAACATTCTTTTTCAAATTAAATTTCTCCACCTTGATGTCAAAATACTGAAGTTGGGAACATGATAATAATGCAACTTTGTATACATCTGTTTAAAAGTAATGTCTGAAATTTTAGGTAGGATGACTTTGGCCTTTCATGTAATGTTACAATTGTGATCTATTTATCTAGGTAATGGGGTTCGTTGGCTGTGGATCAAGACATGTTTACCCACAAAAATCGAAACATTCACATGAATAATTTAAAAGGGCCAAAAGAAGGATCAGGGAAATAAAATGAGGAAAAATTCATTTCAGAGTTATTTTATGTTAATTACCACAGAATGTTTTTTAAACACACATTAAGAAGATATATAGACTACAGTTGTTGACAAGAGTATTAACTACTTAATGCAACATCTTTGAGTCATATTTGTGACAACGGGTATGCTAAAATGTTGAGATATTGGGTACAGCTATTTCTTTTATTTATTTTATTGTATTTCATTTTATTATTTAACTGATGTCAATATCGCAGAGCTATATTTCCTGCAGTAATAAAACTACTTTGGCAGTCGTGAGACGTGGTGGGTTGAACCATTTGGGCTCTTGGGGTATTCTGTGTTGGCCTCCCTTCACAGCAGCCAGCCAAGGCATACAGACACACACAACACAGAGCTAATGTCTTGTCAGTGCCCGCCAGCAGTACACAAGCCCACTTGCTGATCTCGAGGGCTTGTTTTAGTTGTGTACTGCCAAGATAATTCCTCTCCAACTGTTTTCTATCCCCCACTTCTCAGCTGTTAGGAGAGCTCTGCCTGAACCCTCTGAGGTTGAATAACTTCTTCTAGCCTACATACTCTTGAAATACCAACACACTCATTTTTAACCTAAATTAATAAATAGGAATGGAAAAAGTTATGTTTTCTTGTCTCTGCTGAGCCAGCAAGAGGAGTTAAATGTCAACATATTTTATTAGCGGAGACACCACTAAGTACACAAAATCACAATTTAGGGGCCCAACAATATTTATTAGCCTCAGTACTGGTTAACAGAACTGGGGAGGGAGTTGTCATTTTTTATTTTGCTCTGGGGAGGGGCTGTCGGATGCACTGACATGCACCCATTGACTAAGGTGTTTCATGTCATGGGCCAGGAAATACTTACGACATCTACGAGCTGTGAAAAGTAACACTTCTGTTCCATTTTCAAAGCAGGCTTCACAGAGCTAACTCATCAATAGTTTCTGTGGTCTATTGGTAATCGGTTTATTTCACTGAGGTAGGCATGGCTTTTATCTGCACCCGAGACCCTGGTTCAATTCTCAGATTGCTTGACATGTTTGTATTTTTTCTGTAAGCTATATTTATCCAATTTGTCCTGTAATAGCTGCACCCAGCTAAATGTATCCACTTTGTTATTTCCAATACTGTTAAAATATGCCAAAAAATATATTTAAAAGAATACATGTTTTATGTGACCCTTTTTATGTACAGTACCTGGACACAACATGAAAAATGGTGGCATATCATATCATTACCGTTTCTGGTGAGTTTTATAATAATAATAAAATAACATTTGTTTAATTCTATAGCTGAACTGAAATTTTGTGAAAAATGTTCATACTAGCATCTAGCAGGCTATGACTCTTAACACACTTGTTGTTCCATGTGCTTGCATCCAAGCAGAATATTCTTTTTTAATATATTTAAAAAAAAGTATCATTTGAGTACAGCTGTGCTCAAAGGTTTGCATACACCTGGAGAGTTTAAAATATTGTACCATTTTTAGTGTGAGCAGGCAAAACATTTCTTTTTTCATTTCTCATGGGATTCATATTCAACTGTAGGTCATAACAGGATGGCACAATCATAATAGAAAACATGGAAACAAAGAAAATAATGAAATTACCCCTTTTCAAAAGTCAATACGGTGTATTGCCCCCTTTAGCATCAATACAGCATGCAGTCATTTGTGATAGCTGTCTATGAGGCCCCAAATTCTTGCAGATGGTATAGTATAGTTGCCCATTCATCTTTGCAAAATGCCTTCAGGTCATGGAAAGTCTTAGGTTGTCTTGCATGAACCGCACATTTGAGATCTCCCCAGAGTGGCTAGATGATATGAAGGTCAGGAGACTGTGATGGCCACTCCAGAACCTTCACCTTTTTCTGAAGTAAACACTGGAGGGTCAGCTTGGCCTTGTGATTAGGGTCATTGTTATGCTGGAAAGTCCAAGAGCATTCCATGTGTAGCTTTCATGCAGAAGAATGCAAATTGTCTGCCAGTAATGTCTGATAACATGCTGAATTCATCTTGCCATCAATTTTCAAAAGTGTCCCTGTGCCTATAGAGCTCACACACTCCCTAAACATCAGTGAGCCACCACCGTGCTTCACAGTAAGGATGGTATTCTTTTCACTATAGGCCTTGTTGACACCTCTCCAAACATAATGCTTATGGTTGTGACCATATTACAGTATGCCAGAAGCTGTGAGACATGTCATGGTGTTGTTGGGCATATTGTAACCAGTTTTTTTTGTGGCACTGGCAGATTAAAGACTTCTTTCTGACAACTGAACCATGCAGCTAATTTTTGTTCAATTATCTTCATATTGTGCTTCTTGAAACAATCACACAGTCTTTTTCCAGAGCAGCCTTTATGTCTCCTTACCTGTGTTTTTCTTTGTATCCAAACAATTCTTCTGGCAGTTTTGGCTGAAATCTTTCTTGGACTACCTGACCTTGGCTTGGTATCAAGAGATCCCTGAATCTTCCACTTCTTAATAAGTGACTGAACTGTACTGACTGGCATTTGCAAGGCTGTAGATATCTTTTTATATCATTTTCCAACTTTATGCAGTTTCAGTACCTTATTACGCAGGTCTTTTGACGGTTCTTTTCTGCTACCCATGGCTCAATATCTAGCCTGCTCAATGCATCCACATGAGAATTAACAAAGTCGTTGACTATTTCTACACAGACACTAATTCTAATTTAAAATGCCTTAGGTGTAGGACATTCACCTTTAATTGCAATTTTAACCTGTGTGTGTCACCTTGTGTGTCTGTAACAAGGCCAAACATTCAAGGGTTTGATCAGGACCATTTGGGTGATTTCTGTTGTTAGGTTTACAAAGGAGCCAAACAACTGTGTGATAATTTACTGCTTCATATGATCACTATCCGTATATTACAGTCAGATATTTTGCATGAACATTCATGTTGTCAAAATCAATGCCACAATGTCTGCCAGGGTATGCAAACGTTTGAGCATAGCTATCTATTGGGCATTTTCTAAATTGTAATTTCCAACATACTTAACTACATTTAATATAGTTAACTTTAATAGCATTTTATAGACATTTTATTATGTTAAATACATTTAAAAGCAAGACTTTTCATTACCTGGAACAGTTAGAAAGCTAAATGTTTTCATTTCTTTTTTTCAATAGCGCCAACATATGGTTTACATGGCACTGGACATGTAAGCAAGTAAATATGTGTGGGGAATGTGTTGGAGAGGGGGGACAGTTGCAGGTGCACAACAACAAAAAGGAACAATTGATCTAGCTACAATATCCATGTTCACATTTTTCTCTTATCTCCAAAGGCCAGCAGACAACATCAGGCCTACTTTGTAATTTTTGTATTACTGTGGTTGATACTTTTTATCGAGGGTTATGGTATCGCAATGTTTTCCAAAGACAACGGGAGGGTATATTGAAAATACATTTTACGGTGGGGAGGACAGAGCATTTTTTTTATTGATAATAAGAGTTCCAACCGTCCTAGGGTACCAATAAATATCGATCCTGAGCTGGAATGGATAGTAAGCTTTTTTCTTTATACTATTTCTTTTGGGGGCAATGAAAGACAAACCTCCAGCTCAAAATATTTGTTTAGTCGCAACCCTTCTGCAACCCGACTCAACTCTGGCCCTCAAAGCCAGTTACAATACGTTTTTTATTGCAACCCTTTTATTTGGCATTTATTTAGACCTGGAACTACTATAGGTGGGTGCAGTTCATGGTAGAACAGAAAAACGGTAGGCTCCAGCTCTCATAGAATAAGAGTTGAGTACCCCTGCCCTACTGAGTCTTATCCACTACACTTAAGCAGAGTCAGGTAGTGAAAACATTATGGGCAGTCCAGTGTACTACATATAAAATACATTAATAAAATTCTTGTACCACTCCCTAGGTTTAAACTCTCATTTTTATTCTAGGGACTTCTTTGTAGACTGGAACCTGGTTTTATGGACAAATTATCAACTTCTGTTGAAGCCATTTCTATGGAAGTAATAATATTTGTAGTTTATTTTGTAAGACCTGAGAACCTGTGTTGCAAATAGAACATAGATATTGTAATGTAAACAGTTGACCAGCGATTTTAGACTAATGTAATTTGATTGGCTGTTAAATTTAATATAAAAGAAATAGAACCCAGCAAAACAAGCCACTGGACTTTGGAGCAACACAGTCTTTGACCTACACGAAATTGTACAGTTAATCTATAAGAAAAGTAATTATCCTGATTTTGTTATACTTTATGTTCTTAAAATTCATAAGTAAACAGATAAACAAAGAACTTTGGATTCAAGACTTATTTTCTGACGTTTTGCATTGAGTACGAAAGATCTTTAAAGTCCTAAGCTAGTGAGGCAGCTGTATGCACTCACAAATTCTTTTCCTATAAAAAGTGATTTGTGCAATATAGAATGAGCATCTCTCTAGTAATGTAAACACACCTGCCCTTAAAATGTGAATAATTTATAAACATTGTAAAATATTTTATGTGTCCCATTAGCCTTACTGATAGGATGTATACCTCCTCAAAGTACAAACTACATTGACACGTATCAGTGGGGTTTCAAAGGTGAGTAAAAAGTCCTAGTCACAAAATTATATTAGGCTGATTATGATGATTAAATATAATTAGAATGGATCATACACCCAACATGCTTTTTGTTACTAAACTCAACAAAAAAAGAAATGCTTCTTTTCAGGACACAATTTTTTTCCCACTTTCCTCCCTTCCCAATTCCCACTGAACCTGCCTTGTCGTTATTCAATTAAATTTCAGTTAAATTTTGACTGTGTTAAACCAAACTAGCCGTTTAGTTTACCATACGGTCTTGCTATAGAGACGCAAAACTGAGCAGTATACAGAACAAACATACATTACACTGAAGTCTTGAGACCACTAACCCTTCACAGTAAATCACTGTCTTAAACAGCATGTCGAGACACCACCCAGCAATACCCAAAGTATCCACTGTAATTCACAATGATTTATTTATGGCAGCCTAAAGATTTATCACAAGAGATTTACTAGCTCAATGTTTAGAGACCAATAACCCTTCGCAGTAAATCATATTTCTTAAAAAGCATGTCGAGACATCGCCAAGAAATACCTGAAGTATCCTCTATAATTCACAACAAATTATATAAGGCAGTCTAATGATTTATCACAAGAGATTTACTAGCTCAATCTGTCCAAAACTCTCCTCACATAGTTTAGGCGAAAAGGAAGCACATTATACATTTTGTTTGTTGCCACCAACATAATATTTACTCAAAGTAAAGTGAGGACATCTCCTAGTAACAGGATAGAAATGTGTCATACTATAAATCCTTTACAAATAGGAACCCATTTCCTATTTAAGTCTATAACACATAATTATTATCAATTAGAATCCAGCTAGACAATTTAATTTGTCTTTTTCAAGTTTTCAATTAATGCATTTTAATTTCACATTTCCCATCTTGTGGGATAGATATTCCATGGGTAAATTCTCTACAACATTTCATCCAACCTAGAGATCAAAATATCTCTCCCGGAAGATCGTGTCAACGTTTTTTCTTGAAAATTCTCAAATGTCTCTGTTGAATCAGTGATCACACCCTAGATGCCATTTCTGTGGGAGAAATTATAACAGGGCCAACAATTATAATAAAGTATAGATGTGTTCGTTTATTATTTTATAACATATGGGAAACAGTCAAAAAAGGTTACCAATGGTCAGACATTGGATAATTTACAGTGGATACTTTATTCTCTAAATCACAGGAATGCAGTTACTGTCTTAAACACATTGTGAACACTATCACACACTGAATATGGTTAGTTAAAAGCAATCCTAATGAGAAAATACTATTGTAATTAAGTATAAATAAGAGTAATTACATCAAAAAAAGCAATGCAAAACCTTAATTGCTTGCGTACAGCAGAAATTCTTCTTAATTTACCATATTCTGCCATGCTGTGTTTCTTTCAGGATGGCTCTCTATGGTGACACTATAAAAAGCCCTTGATTGTGTAGAGTCATAGATGGAGAACATGTTTCAGAGCTTTACAGAGATTTTGGAGAGAAGTACCTCTTTGCAGATGCTGCAGGCAGCTCTCCTCTCTGGACTTTTGGCCAGACCTCCTAGATTTCCCTGACTCTAAAAGAAAGCTTCAGGTAATGAGCTGTGTTGCTTTTATGCCAAACATAACA
>JACXGM010000885.1:44964-62586 GCA_016801145.1 Umbra pygmaea
CAGTATACGACTGATTGTTGTCCTATGGACAGACTCGCCCACCTCAGCTGTAGATCTCTGCAGTTCATCCAGAGTGATCATGGGCCTCTTGGCTGCATCTCTGATCAGTCTTCTCCTTGTATGAGCTGAAAGTTTAGAGGGACGGCCGGGTCTTGGTAGATTTGCAGTGGTCTGATACTCCTTCCATTTTAATATTATCAGTTGCACAGTGCTCCTTGGGATGTTTAAAGCATGGGAAATCTTTCTGTATCCAAATCCGGCTTTAAACTTCTCCACCACAGTATCTCGGACCTGCCTGGTGTGTTCCTTGTTCTTCATGATGCTCTCTTTGCTTTCAACGGACCTCTGAGACTATCACAGAGCAGATGCATTCATACAGAGACTTGATTACACACAGGTGGATTCTATTTATCATCATTAGTTATTTAGGTCAACATTCGATCATTCAGAGATCCTTACTGAACCTCTGGAGAGAGTTTGCTGCACTGAAAGTAAAGGGGCTGAATAAATTTGCTCGCCCAATTCGTCAGTCTTTTATTTGTTAAAAAGTTTGAAATATCCAATAAATTTCGTTCCACTTCATGATTGTCTCCCACATGTTTTTGCTTCTTCACAAAAAAATACAGTTTTATATCTTCATGTTTGAAGCCTGAAATGTGGCAAAAGGTCGAAAAGTTCAAGGGGGCCGAATACTTTCGCAAGGCACTGTATATTAGCACAAACGCACAGGACAATTACATAAAAAAGGTATCTTTTTTTTGCAGAATATTGAGTATTGACTCTATTTGATGGTGGTAAAACATGCATGATGTATAAAGCCCAAGAACTAGCCATTTGTTAACATGGTTGGTAAAAACAACCTAATATGTTTAGAGAAATCTAGTCAACAATATTTCAAGACATGTTTCAAGAAAATATAACCTGAGAAGCCAGTGAAAATCGCTGGTCCAGAGCAGATAATTATGCTGAGGCGGAATTAACACGAATTTCTCAGACTAGATTATGTATCTGTGTAAAATCCTTTCCCCCTCTTGTTATTTTGGGCTAAATTGCAAGTATTCAGGAAATTGCAGTGCAAAACCTCCCCCTAAATATTTTTATTCTGGTGTTTGTGTATATTTTCTACACTTCAGGATAATCTGTTGACATGCAGTGTCCTGCAAATGTACACTCAAGGCAAATGAAAATATGGTTCAAAGACAAATATAAGGCAAGAGTACAGACTGTCACCTTTGATTTCTGGCTGTTTCAACACATAGTTTTATCAACTAATATTTATAGTACTTTCAGAGTACCATCCTCCTATTTTATGCAAACATTAAGTAATACAACCATTGGCTCACAGGTGTTTCTAATTGTTCCATTCTTTGCTTTTGGGTTTGCACTATGCATTTGGTAGGCATAATACAATGTGAAGACTAGAGCGTGGCAAAAAAAGAAAAGCAAGTCATGTGGATGCTAAAAGCCATTAAAAATACATTGCACAAAAGCTGTTTTTTGACCAGAACTGTTGTACAAGCAGATTCTTCATATAATCAATATTATATGAAGAATGACAAAGTTTTCTAGGTTGTCCGATTGAGTCAAAAACTAGGAGAACCTTGAGAAGTGTGGCATATCAATTCAACTTGAACACTGTTAAAAACAACTCTAAAATAACTGTCACTGAATTCACCAAGATCCTCCAGAATGTTGAGGTGAACGTGTCACAGCTTTTATGGACAGATGACATGAAGGGGAACCTTAATCAAAGTGATTCGAAGTGCAAAGGAAAAAAATGAACTACAGATGATCCTAATCATTCCACATAATCTGTGAAGCATGGTGGAGGTAGTGTCATGGCATGGGCCTGCCAGTTAAATTTTTGTTCAGTTAATTAGTTGAGTTCTACCAACTCATTATGTCATTGATCGTTAGCATGTTGGTTATCTTTGATTCATTATGCAATGGCCTATATAAATACAAGAATTATTTTTATCTGAAAGTGGTCTATTACATTATATGTTACTTTATTTATCAAAATACAAATAATGCTATGTAACATTGCATTTTTGGCAAAGTAATGTTTGGAAATAACAAAAATCATCTTCTCATGACATACTACTGCAGAAGACCCAAAGTAAACATTTATGACTCATTTGAAGTTTACTGACACATGCACAGTAGATGCAGATGTTTTTGCATGTACAGTGAAATTCTTGTGCCACAACTTGAATTACATTTTTGAAATTACTTTTTACAGTGATTTGCTATCTGGGTGCATTCTATTTTTATTCTATGTATATACAGCATCTGTTAAAAATAAATAAAAAACATGGAAATGTAAAATACCGTAAAGCCTTTTGATTCTGAATATTCATGATCTTCAATAAAAGTCTGCATTAGTCATCTTTGGGAAAAATGAATATAGCCCATGCTTTGATCATACTTTTAACTTACCATCACAGTTCATATGGTTTCAGCTGAAGAAGCCCTGCTGCTCTTCATGAAGAAGATGCAGGTTATAGCAGTCTGGAGCTTTCTACTGGGGAAGTTTCCAACTCTACTAAGAATGTCAACAGCATCTCATCATGTATCACTATCAATCAGATGAAGAGCAGGTGTTTCTACACAGCTATAGATAGCTCTCAGGAGGAAAAGCAAGAAGACCCAATTGTATCCTGGGATGCTGTTTCCTTGTCAGATACTTGTTAATGTTTCCAAGGAAGGCAAGTTAGTGCCTCACTTAGATGGTATATCTTAATATTTTCAATGTGATCTTACAGAATTCTTTGACATGAACACGGACCCATAACTTCAAAATCCGTGGCAATTTCACGGAATGGCAGAAAATTCTGTGAAATTGTTAGTGTTTATATTATCACACTATGATATTTGTTTGCTATATGGATTATGATTAAACATATGATGAAGTACAAACACATAGACTATTACTTAGAACACATAGACTACTACTTAGAACTGCATATGGCCATAGAGAAGTACTAGTGTGCTATGGGTGGGAGAGAATTAGTGGAAAGTTACGGAATGTGTAGAGCCATAAAAGGGGGGTCAAGCTGGAGCCAGGCACAGGCTGGTACAATTGCTATTCTGCCTAGCCCCCACCCAAGAAACATATATAGTGCTGAAAGAGCAAGTCTGCTCTAGGGCACCTCCAAAGGTAGGGTGAATCTAAACCACAACCTGCGTCGACCATATAATGAAGAACTATGTGGAATCAGGCCAGACTTCCCTGACCACCCTGTGTACATGAAGATTGCATTTATTACGCATTAAACTTATGCTGAGAACTTAACCAGAACTTAACCAGTTTCTCTCTTTACCAATCAACGAACATGCGTGGTTCTGGACAAACCACTTACAAAATTAAAACGGACCCTTAACTTAAAAATCTGTGGCTGCTTCACGGAATCGCATGCTGACATAGCAGAGTGTAAATAGCGTAGATTTTGCAGGTTGGTAGGATGGGGACGGTGGACAGGCTTATAAACATGTGAATCACATCCCAGAGTTTGCAAGTTCAAATCCACCAGGACACTTTGCATGTACTTTGTTTTCTATTCCACCGTGATGCAGACGTGTTGCAGTGCAAATGTGCTTTTTTTGATACTTCTTTCCCTCACTGTCACCATGTTTACAAACAATACAATTACAACGTAATACATGTTACATGTCGTTAACAACAAAGTTTCTGGTGGTTACGGTTAGCGTAAGGGTTTGGGTAAGGCTTCAATAAACATGGGACTCACATCCCAGAGATTGCGAGTTCGAATCCAGGCGGATACTTTGCATGCATTATGTTTTCTATTCCAGCGCGATGCAGACGTGTTGCAAATGTGCTTTTTGATACTTTTTCCTTACTGTCACCATGTTTACAAACAATACATTATAATTTAATACATGTTACAAGGAGTTAACAGCAAGGTTTCTGGGTGGTTAAGGTAAGGGTAAGGGTTTGGGTAAGGCTTAGATCAAGTTAACAGCAAGGTCTCTCTGATTTCAGTGAAATCAACACGCCATCACTTCCGGGGCGTGGGCCCTTTACAAACACTCTGGATGCACAACTTGTCGTGTAATCATTTCAATACCTGTTGAAATGGCAAAATGAGAACTGCTTAGTGTAGGAAATTGTCAAATCTGAACTGCTTCTTCTGCATAGCCAGAAATTAGTCTCTGGCAGCGTTCATGAGGAATCGTAACACATTCCTTATGAGCAATGGTGTCCAGTTCAATAATATTCTTGGGTTTGCATGCTGCAACTGCTTACTTTAAATCCCACCTGAGATTTGCAATGGGGTTCAAGTCAGATGACTGTGATGGCCACTGTAGCATCTTCCAAGACTTGTTCTACAACCAAGCCTTGGTGGAATTTGAGGTATGCTTGGGATCATTGTCCTGTTGTGGGAGGTACAATGGCGCCCAAGCTTCAGCTTCCTCATAGATGGCATGGTGTTTTCTCCTAGGATTTCCTGATACTTCAATCAATCCCTTGTGCCTTCCACACATGGCAGGTTTCTTGTGCCAGAGGATGCAAAGCAGCACCAGAGCATCACCGAGCCTCCACCATGCTTGACCTGGTGCAACTAATGAAGCCCTTGATTAGTTGCATCAGGTATGTTTGAGACATCACCTGTTTTGTATATTTGTCCTGTTGTGAGGGATTCTATTCAAGGGGTTGAATAATTTTGAGACTGGAGAAGTCGTGGAGAAGTCGTAATGAGTTGGATTTGGGTAAACCACTTGATGCATTTCTTGTGTTGAGCTATTTCAATTGCTTTTGTTTGAATTGTTCATTGCAAACAGCTGAAAGTCTGTACATTTGGACAAACAACCCGATTTCCAATGGGGGTTTAATCATTTTGATTGCAATTTTTTTTGGTGTATAGTTAATCAGAACTCCTCTTAGAATACGAACTCAAAATGTTTTTAATTTCACTTTAAATACATTAGACAATTCTTAACAGGTTATCATGTAGTTTCACCACATCAATGCATTTATGTTGATAATCCATAGGGAGACTATTGTATAAATGGAAATGTTTTGAGCATTGTGAAAAACTTTAGGACACAGTAGATACTTTTTGTTGTAAAGCTTAAGTATCCCATTTTACTAATTATCCCACAATATTTGCCTTTTGGTAATAAAAGCTGAGATCATGTGTATTTGAATAGTAGATGATCTTGCTCCATGGTAAGATGGCACATGCTGCATTTTGAAGAATGTATGGGAGACAGATGGGACCTTTTACAAAAGTACAGAATGGTACAGAAGATATAATTTCCCAAAATGATAATTTACCAATTTGAGATTTCTACAAGTTTTTAAACAGGGTCAACTTTAGAAAGTCGAACAAAGACAGCACAGAACGATTTAATTTCAGTGCACAACCAAGCACAACCCACCCTCAAGTGTTTGACAACACTTCATTTTTCAATCTGCTGATCAGTGTGTAAATGTGATTCGCATATGATACATTTTTTATGTAAATACTGAGCCTTTTATCATATTCAGCTATATTAAAAATGCAGCTAATGTCTCCTGACACAAATGGCAAGATGCTCTACAGTAGCTGCATTTACACTGTGCAAATTGGATACATTCAAAGATTTCCATAAAGATAAAATCTCCCATTTTGATAAAATGTCTAATTTTCACAATAATGTATATATTTTGTGAAGCTCTAACTTTAATTCCTATTAATTTAGTGGCCTAACATATGACCTCTGTGGGCCTACAGCATAAAGATTTCTCATAGTGTTTACAATATTGAACAACAACCTGTCCTCAGGCCTTATTGACCAATCACGCAGAAGCACAAACCATGCATGCGGTCACAAACACCAGATAGCACATTTATGTTTTAAGCACAATTTGGCTCAGTAGATAGCTTTGTAACATGTTTTGGGTGAAACACTAAGACGACTTTGTCAATTACTCTTCAATCTTTGGAAGAATAAATGTGCCAGCCTATTGATGTTGCCAATTTTGATTGTAATCTCCAGTTCAGTGGTAACAAACATTCTACATACACAATCACACATCAGGCTGGATTCAAGAAAGGTTTCCATGCATAAATGCATTCCTAAAAATATAAGATGACACTCAAATTGCCATTTAAGTGCCATGACATGAAAAAATTTACTAGGAACAGAATGACATTTCAATAATTTCAAGGGGATTTGTTAAATGTAAACAATAATATGACCATGGCAACATTACAACGTGGGTACATTTAGCCATAGGAAGTTGATGAAAGATAACTTATTTGTCATAGCTAAGTTTAGGTTACTGTATACTGTTTACCAATGGTTAAACACTTTAATTGTCCTAATTAAAATGTCTGTAACAAAGTATGTTTTATATTCAAGCAATCCATATGGCAAAAAAAAGAATATATATAAAATTTGGCATTTATTCAACGTCTGAGCATTTGAACCTGTAGCTCCATTTTAATCTATAATTTGGTTATTAGCTTTGTGGTTAAGCTTTTTTTTCATGGCACAGCATTCTTCCTGGCAGGCTTTAAAGGAGTTGGTTTTGACACTGCTGTTCATTATGGTTAAACAGTTTAAAAATACTAAATGCACGCTGAGACCAGTAGCTATTACCTCTGCTTGCAGTGTTTGTATTGGCTTGATTTCCCTATCCATTTGAACATTTTATATTCTTTTCAAATAATTTGTTATTATTTGTGCAATTGTAATAAAATAAAAAAATTTCATCCAAATCCTATCCAACCATGTCGCAGAGCTGGCCCATTCTTTTCACACTACTCAC
The DNA here is from genome assembly GCA_016801145.1 of Umbra pygmaea. Taxonomy (NCBI): domain Eukaryota; kingdom Metazoa; phylum Chordata; class Actinopteri; order Esociformes; family Umbridae; genus Umbra; species Umbra pygmaea. The sequence goes on from JACXGM010000885.1 coordinate 51,743, forward strand.
CCAACACAGAGGTCTTTAGTCAGCTCATGTGTGGGATGATTACAAATGCCAATGATACATCCATAATTGAATTTACAGGCACCCGATCTGCACAGAAAGAGTCACTGGAGAGCGACATAGCAAGGAAGATAATCCGATTTATTGATCCCAAATCGCAGGCAGCGCTATGCTAATTTGCGCTGCCTCGTGCTGGAGGTCCGGAAAAAGTCGAAGAGGCCGTGCTCAAACCACTGACACTCACAGCGTACTGTCCTGCAACGCAGCGATTTAGCCCACTAAATACTCTGCAATTGTAATAAATTAGCATATGCCTTTATAACCCCTAGTCTGTGGAACACTTCACTAGGAGCATAAACTGGGGAGAAAAGCGGCACTAATAATATAGGGCCTTAATTTGTAGGGGGCCTTAAACGCAGCAATAAATAGGAGGCACTCAAAGACAGCCTCTGTACAGGGCCCAGAAGTTTGTGCTATGACCCTGATGATCGCTAGTTTTCCAGTGACCCTGGGTTTACACGTAATCTGGCGTTATCGTTGAATCACCGGAAGCCTATTGACCTTCTGTTGAGGGTGGCAAAGTGGGAGCGGGGAATGGTTGACGATGGGGCACCGGTAGAAAGCGTAGGAGGGGATCAGCAAGCAATTATAAGAAAGCAGGCAGATTTTTGCAGCGAGTGAAAATGCAGCCTTATTTTATTACGTTTTATTTGTATGTACAGTTGCAATCAAAATTATTCAACCCCCATTGCAAATCAGGTTTATTGTAAAAATGTATTGACTTTTAGCTGTTTGCAATGAACAAATCAAACAAAAGAAATTGAAATAGCTCAACACAATAAATGCTTCACGTATTTTCCCAGAATTCAACTGATAATGACTTCACCAATCTCAAATTATTCAACCCCTTTAGGGAAAGCATCTTTAGTACTTAGCAGAGCACCCTTTTGCTGTTATGAGCTGCTGCATACAAGATGCACAGCCAGATACAGTACCAGCCTCTGGCAGCATTCCTGAGGAAACTTAGCCCATTCCTCATGAGCGATGGCCTCTAGTTCAGTAATATTCCTGGGTTTGCACGCTGCAACCGCCTTCTTCAAATCCCACCAGAGATTAGTCATGTTTCTCATATGCAATCCAACGTCACACTCAACAAACCCCTAGCCAGGTCAGGTATTTCATGTGCCCCAGCTCAAGCACACCTGCTGCAACTAATGAAGCCCTTGATCAGTTGCATCAGGTGTGGTTGAGACAACACCTGTTTTGCATATTTGTGCTGTTGTGAGTTGCATTTTCAGTTGGATTTGGGGAAAACCACTTGATGCATTCATTGCGTCGAACTATATAAATCGTTTTGTTTGTTCATTGCAAACAGCTGATAGTCTGTATATTTTGACAAATAAACCTAAATTGCAATTAAGGTTGAATAATTTTGATTGCAATTGTATATGGATTTTGATGCTGTAACTACTTTGAGTAGTTCAGTGCCATCTTTAAGAAAAGTGTGGATAAAGACAATTATGTATAGAGAATATAACCAAGAGTAACTACAAAAAACCTCCAATGCAGACAGAGCGTTGGTTGCTTCAGGGCTTCTCGGTGCATCAGTCTCCACTCAGCTTTACCCCTGACTCCATTATCGTCTTCCCACACAGCCACAGCAGGACATTCTCCATGTGCTGTGGAGATCAGCCAAAAGGCCCAGGGCATCCCTCTCAATTCTCTCAAAAGTTTTCCTGATCCAGTTATAACTGGCCCTTTGTTCTCATTCTCATTTACTTGACAGTCTGCTTAATGCTGACAGAATACTTAATTAACTACCCTACAATTGTATGAGTTACATTAGGAAGTGGGAATCTTTCTGCCACAGTTATTTTCTTCAACAATGAGATGTCACAATATTAAGTCTGGGGAGTGCTAGGCTGCTGGGGTCCTTAGTCCTGCCTGGATGTCCAGGGGATTCACAAGTCCTCTTTCAAAATGAAATGTTTCAAACTCTCATGTTAAGTTTAATGTTAAAATAACACACGGTCAGTACATTAAGGAACATTTTTGAAAAATCCCTGAACTTTCTCTCATCCCAACATTAACTCACTGCTGCCCCCTTCAACAACTGCCAGAAACTACAGATGTAAAAAATATGAGGAAGAAAATAAGAGGTTAAACCAAGTATAATATTGATCTTTATTATATCTCCATCTAGGCTGCATTTTTCATCTATGCATCTTTTAAAACACACATCAAGTAAGAAATAAATACAGAGAACATGAAGAAATTCCTTCAGAGATTATATTACCAAACCAAAACGTGCTACAACCAATCACATAGAAAATACATGATTTGGACACATACAGAGACATTAGGAACTAACAAGGAGACAGGGAGAATGTTGTACCAGGTACAGAAGTAATGCCATTTCATGATAGAATATACATACGCATGAATGGATGTAAACTAATGCAAAGTAAATCTGCAATGAGAAAAAGACTAAACGCTCCAGTTTAAACGTTGGTAATTCAACCGTGTCCTCTCTGTTCCTTTGTTGTCACACAATAGATGGTTTTACATCAATAAAGGAGTTGGCTACATACACTGAGACCATCCTAGTCCCTTAACATTGTGGAGTCAGATGCTAGACTATGAATTCTGATTAGTGTAAACTTCACAGAGGTAGTGAGGGGAGAAATATAAAATGCACAGAGGAAAGCCTTGGACAGCAGAAGAATATATTGAGAAATGTTAGAGACGTGTTAGCAGGGTGTTGATATTAGCATCTTCCGTTACTGCACTAGCTGCTAATATTGAGCCTTCTACACCACCAGAGGCAGTTATGAATCATCCCCCCAGCAGATTCAAGGATATTGACATGTTAAGGATGAAAGCTGACTGAAAAACTAAAATACCTCTCACCACATTTGCACCAGTATTTCAGCTGTCAAGGTCAGCCCTGAATGATGAGCGGTTTTGCTCAACTGACCAGGTGCACCATGGTCCTCACAGCAAACATACATTCAACCCTAGCACTGGAAAACATGAAGCCAGAGTTGTGTGTGGAGGGGCCTCCACACCCAGAAATAAGAGGGGGGCCTCCACACCCAGAAATAAGAGGGGGGCCTCCACACCCAGAAATAAGAGGGGGGCCCTCAGAAACAGCCGTTGTAGTGGATCCAGAATTCCTTGCAGCACCGCAGCCGATACTGCACTCTCAGTACACTCTCTCAATACTCACCTGACATAATGAATCTTCACAGAAGTTTTCGCGTCAATATACTTTACATACCAATGTGTCATACGTTAAACATGAGGTATCGTCATCCGTCATATCTCTACTGCGCACAGTATAGTACACAACGCCATTCACTCATCATTCCATTGACTGGTGTGCAAACACAAAAAAATAAACAAAGAGCACACGAATGGCCTTTGGAGCATTTCGATGCATCCATAAACACCATGGCAGGTCTACATCCCCTCCTTTGGACTGGAGAGTCATCAAGCGTGAAAGTCTTGAGAGCGTCTACAAGCAGGGGACAATGGGGGATTGAAAGGTCAGCAGGCGTACAGTCTGATGTTGAAGACGGAACTAACGGTAGGGTGACGATTGATATTTCTGAACAGTGTCACCTGCTCACCAGTCTAGTGAGGCTTCTTACAGAGCCATAGCTCTGGTTGCTCTACCGCAGAGGGTTGCTCTACGAGCACACATTCACACGCTCGGTACACAATATCCTGCTGCAGTCGGTCAATGCAGTCCATGAACAAAAAACGATTAATTTATTAACGGTATTAAAAGTCCTCTAGTCCATTCGCCGCAGATAGATAGACTCCATTAACAGAAAAATAAACAACTGTCCCCATAAAAAAAACTTTACAAATTGCACTCACTTGCTAGGTCTTCCTCAAGTGGTTGTCTGGAACATATTTACATTCAGTAGTTAGTCTAGGATGGAATAAAGAAATAAAATGTAGTTTCATTAAAACTGAACAAAGATGTTATTACTACTGAAATGTAAAGGAAGAAGACCAGCAGTATCTGCTCTGTGATAAAGACTCCACCATCTATTAGCACAAGCACAAAATATCCCAAAGCTTTCTGGTCCTCTGAGATCGACTGGACACAGCCACTATACGTGAGTTTCTCTGACAGTCACCTTCTGCCCCTTGCAGGTACGAGTCTAGACATAATGTCCTGCCTGGAAGATGTTCTGACATTTCAGTGTGTGTGTGTGTGTGTGTGTGTGTGTGTGTGTGTGTGTGTGTGTGTGTGTGTGTGTGTGTGTGTGTGTGTGTGTGTCATGGACACTCCTCTGTGCTCCGGGAAGCAGCCGCCATATAGAGTACAACAGAACAGAGCGGGTCCAGGCTGGGGTTCTGGTATGGGGAGCACAGACAGGTCTGGCTAGCGCAGTTTGAGCCTGAAGGCTGAGATCTCCATGGGCTCCAAGCTGACGGAGGACTCGTTGGCCAGCGGGGGGCTTGAGTACATCAGGGACAGACTGACCGGCTGCAGCAACTGGAGGTCCAGGTTACGAAACACAGACGACACGCTTAGCTGTAAGCAGAAAGACACGGGAAGACAGAATGAGAAAAACATTGGTCCAGTCAGCCGTCATGTCTGAATGAAGTAATATTATCAGTACTGTACTGGTGTGTCTGTGCTGAGCCCTACATGTGTTTGCAGACCACTGACCTGTCCCTCTGTGGTGGTACAGTTAAACCCGGGGTTAGGGGTTTCCAGTCCGCAGTCCAGAGCCTTCCTATGTAGGATGAGGGCTGAGTAAGGAGACGGCGAGTTGGTATCCTGCTAGAAGTCACAAAAGAGCAGAGCAGAAAAATATTAAGCATCAGTGACAATCAGCACTGCTGGCCTTCCACAAACAGAAGCAGGGCTCCTCCCCTCCAGGTACCGGGTGCTGGATGCTGCGCAGGTTGAGCACATGGAAGTCGCAGGGCAGAGGTGCCCTGAGGGGGGCGAAAGTCTGCAGGAGAGGGACGCCGCGCTTCTTGGGCAGAACAGGCAGCGCCAGCACCTCGTGGTTCAGGATGGCCGAGGTCATGTGACTGAGCAGGGATGGAAAGCTGATTGATCCACTGTCCACCACCTAGGAAGCAAAGTGACAGGTAACACAGGTGAAAATATATCTGATAAATGAACGCACCTAAACCTACTTTCATAAAATGACACAGGGCAAAAGATGTAAGACTGAACATATAAAACCAATTGACCAAGTGACTGAGATAGTATTTACCAATTATCAATTGTAACTAGACAATTACACATCAAGCTCAGGCAATATCACTATTAACACTATTGAAATGCCTTTCAATTTACCAGCATACATTATATAGGCCAAACTCATACATTTTTCAATGTGTGCCTTGGACAACTAAAAAATAATTAGAGCAGGTATCCAAAGAGTTGATGGGAAATAGGTGTTCATCACTTTCCCCAAAGAAACTTAGAAGAGTCATCTCAGGCACCAAATCTCACACATCCCCCATTCGTCACAGCGTCAGTCTGGGATTATAGACTGACTCCCTAGTCTCCTAGTGACATTGGTGACGAAGCCCCTGATTGGTTACTAGGGTCACGTTTAGGAGGCTGGACCTCTGAAGTTCCTCGTGGCTGCTTAAGTCCCAGCCTCCTCAGATGCTCTCCAGCAGACCAGACTGATGTGGATACAGGTACCTCTGGCTGAGTTCAGGCTAGATCACAGGTGTCAAACTGGTTCCACAGAGGGCCTAGTGCATGCTGGTTTTTGGTCTTTCCCTTCAAAAAAAGCCCAATTAATACCTAGACTGCCAGGTGAGGGGAGATCCTAACCAATTAGTGACCTACTCAAATCAGCCCTGTACAAGGTAAAAAAAAAACCTGCCTACACTAGGCCCTCCATGGAACCGGTTTGACACCAGTGGTCTAGATGGACATCTCCTCAGAACGTGGCTAAAGCAAATTAGACACTCCCCATGCATCCCACACACTGTCCATGCACACTTTGAGTGGCTCAATGCTGCTAGCTGGCCTTATATTAATATTACACTAAATAAGTGGACAACTGTGTAAAGGATGTAGAAAAACCAAATGATTATGCTCTTATGAACACTTCTATAGCCAGTATAATGCTAAGTTGGCTACGTGCTGTGTTAGCTCTGTCACATGTAGGCCTATTTGGCTACAAATGAATGCTAGTCATCTCGTGTTCCTATGACATATGGTCATTAGATACAGGCCTTTGCTGGATTTGTTCCATTTTCACATGAATTCTGTTTTACTCTGTCACTTCAAATATATACAGAATAATCCCTCAGTTTGTCTGTTGTAGAACCATCCTCACAAACTTGGTTCCTGTGTGTGTGGTACTTTTGGAAGGTACATGGAGTAAATGCAATGGGAGGTGTACATGGGGTAAATGCAATGGGGGGGTGCATGGGGTAAATGCAATGGGGGGGGTGCATGGGATAAATTCAAGGGGGGGTACATGGGGTAAATTCAAGGGGGGGTACATGGGGTAAATGCAATGGGGGGTACATGGGGTAAATGCAATCATCTGAAGAGCAACGTGATTATAATTAATTACTTCAGATGGACCTGAAAAAAAGGCCTAAAGACTATCACATATTTGTCCAGAACAAAAATCTGGACTTTTTATTACCACTGAGCTATAAAAACAAAGTGCTGGCGTAGCCTTCTTCTCACTTGACTAAGCCAGATATTTAGCAGCTGGTCAATTATTTGCAATTATTTTGAGCACACATCTAATTCCAGGATGCCTGCAATGCTTCTATGTCAGGCCTTGGAGCTACAGGGATGAAGGCAGCTAAACAACTAGAACTAGAAGTTCAGAAGAACTACAGCTATAGCACAGATCACAGACAGCCACCACTGGGTAACTAACGACCTTCCTGCTGACGTAGCAATTTTACCTCTGAAGCTCCGCCTCTCATGTCGAATGGGATTAGAGCGTGAAATATGGAGAAGAGTTTGGCAAAGAAACCAACATGCTGATGCAGTGAAAAGGCAGACAACCAGACAAAGACAGACACACAGACAGACCACAAAAAGAAACGGAGGATGGTGACAAAAGAATAACGAATTGTTAACAAAGAAATAACAAGAGCAGCACATGAAAGATGACACATTTTCAACAGCAGGGCTTCAATCCTACTCTCTGTTTCCCCCCCAGACTAACATGTTTCATTTTCTTGGCTAGGTATCCTATAAACAAGGTCCAGGTAACATCCTTCCCAGGGCTGTAGACTGACTAACCTTGTTGCCATAGGACCTCCTCTCCAGTAGGAGGCGGAAGCGGTTCGCTGTCTTTTTGTTGTCCTTCAGGCCCTGGCCCAGCCCGCGGTTATCATCTTGCATGAGCCGCCGGTCCAGAATCACCTCCAACTGGCCTGAGGATCAAACATCCAAACAAAGACATGCGTAGACACATGAGTCTAGATATATTGAGCCCATTTGAGGAAAATATTCTGAAGCAGTCAACTGGGTGGGGCTTAAATGAGTTCAGTGTGATCAGGAAATTAGTAAAGTATTGAAGATCAGTCCACTTTTGGAGACTTCAAAGATGGGCTGATTTTCCATTCAAGAGAAGTAGGCTAAACACCTGCAGGATATTCCGATGACCTCCATTCCTCTTCCTGGATTATTATATCAACAAACCCCCTTACAAAATGTCCCTGATACAATCAGTAATACAAAAAGACACTAAATACACCATCAAAACCGTAAATTTAAATGATCCTAATAAAAAACTAATAACACAGAATCTCTATACTTGCATATAAAAAAATATTTATTTGATTCTATATTATATTGTGCTTTATTGGTTAATAGTGTCCACTTGTATTTATATTTATACATCTCTAATATACTCTGTGCTCACTAAGAAAAATCCTGCAAGCTGCACTGTGTTACTGCTTTTTCATCTTTAAAGCACATAAATGCTTTTCAGCTTTTCAGTGATAATAAAGTTAATCTTTTTTTAAACGACAAATAAAAAAAAATTATGTTGATTTTTTTCAACCCCTGCATCCAATATGCCAGTTCCTTAAGTTTACTAGTCCTAAAACACATTTCTTTGTATTATTTGTACTTTTCTACAAAGTTATTACATAGTGCAGGTTTAAACTTGAACCAAAAATCGAACTTTTTCATTGATTTCTTGCAGCTTTTAAATTATGTCCACACTGGGACAAACATAACCGAACTTAGGTCTAGTTAATTGTTGAACTGTTGGAAAATCCTGATTATTGCTATAAAATACTGTAATTCGAATATCGTGGACAGCATACTTGCTGAGAAAAGACAGAATTTTTTGGATGAAATAAGATTTGGAATCTATGTCATTAAAGAACACTTCTGGACTTATAAGAGCAGAAAATACAATACCATTGTATATCGGAGAAGTAGAAAAAAATATTGTTGTCAGCACTGCTTTGATCTATTCAGGCTGCAGAGTCAATGAATAACACCAGTGACAATGGAGTGATGACTCGAACAATAACTATGTGATGGGCAGAGGTTTGCGTGGGAACAAGAATGCAGGAGGAGTGAGAAAAACAAATCAAGTAGCAAATGAAGTAAACAAACATGACAATATACGCACTGGGTTTAGATATCACATTTAACTACCATTACAGACGGGAGAGCAAAAACCCAAACCAGTATGTTTATCAAGTATAGTCAAATATGTTTTAAAGCCCAACCACACTGAAATTCCCTAATATAATGCTCTAAAAGTTATGAAGAAATGGCTTATAATGGTCCAGCACTTTTGGTTGCTGCCTCCCAGGCACAGCATGTAGAGCTAGAGCATGTAGAGCTAGAGCATGTAGAGCTCGAGCATGTAGAGCTCGAGCATGTAGAGCTCGAGCATGTAGAGCTCGAGCATGTAGAGCTCGAGCATGTAGAGCTCGAGCATGTAGAGCTAGAGCATGTAGAGCTAGAGCATGTAGAGCTCGAGCATGTAGAGCTCGAGCATGTAGAGCTCGAGCATGTAGAGCTCGAGCATGTAGAGCTCGAGCATGTAGAGCTCGAGCATGTAGAGCTCGAGCATGTAGAGCTAGAGCATGTAGAGCTAGAGCATGTAGAGCTAGAGCATGTAGAGCTAGAGCATGGGCCATCTGCTCTTTCATAAAAATCTCTCTCCGTTATCTGTAGCTCATTTCCTTTTCCAAAAATACATTGAAAATTTCCCTCTTGATGCATCGTTATTTCTATGCTTTACACAGAGCCTGGGAAATCAACTATTCAAATGTGGTCTTCGTGGAAGTTACCTTAACAAATAAATACCTGCATTTAAATGTTGCCGAATTACAATGCTGTGAGGTGTGGCTCCAAAAGGAGGCAGGACATGAGAAAGGGCTTGTGGTGTGCTCGCATAAATGGGCGGGTTATATTCTGGTACATGGTCAACTAAGCAGATCAAGATGATGCCAACATGCATGGAAGTGTCTTCTGGTTTTCCATTAGCTGACAGGTTGGTCCATCAGACAGTCCATTTTGGCAGAGGTGTTTTGACAGTCACAATTACCTTTAAAAAGATGATTGTGTATCTGATGTTTGCCAAGGTACAAAAACTAATTATGAGGTGTCCCTACCACTTTCCAGGCTGGTGGCACCCAGGGCCTGGGCAGAATGCAGGGTGAGGCGATGCTGGCTGTCTTGGATGAAGGCCTGGGTGGGCATGGGGTAGAAGTTGGCCTGTATTGGTAGCTTCAGGAAGTGGCGCCTGGCCTGCATCTGTGGAAATATTGCAGAGTAATTGAGGTACATGTTGAAGCTAAAGACCACACACGCCACAGTGTAATGTGTGTTGTGTTGTCACCTGGAATCCATTGAGGTCTGTGTAGAAGGTGTCATCACTATGGATGTCAGTGACTATCCGCATGGCCAGCTCTTTGTTAGACTGGTCTCTGATGTCCACCATGGTGGTAATGTCCAGGGACAGGCCGTCCACACCTGGGACGTTGTGAATGCGGACGGTCTGCTGGAAGTGCTGGTAGAGAGCCACTACCTCAGAAAAAAGAGGTCCCTCCACCACACGCACCACTGGAGGCTCCTTTTGACTGTACGGCTGAAACATGAACAGACAGCGTTGTGCTCAAGTTATAGGACTGGGGCAGCGTATGCTTATCCCATAGAGATGGAAAGAGAACATGTCTAGGATATAACCTCTTCTTGAACAAGCATTGCCATTGAGGTCTTTCACTATGTTGAATAATATCATTGGGGGAAGTTTCAACTCCAGACGACTCTGTTGGAGTGAAGTCAAACCCAGTCCACGTGAAAGAGTCAAAACATCTAGAATCACATCAGAACGACACAAATACACAAACTTTTCTCTTTCTATCTCTAGGACTAAATGTTCCACATTTTAACATGACCTAAATCATCCCTAGACTTCAAATTATCTTCATTTAATCCCTGCCCCACCCGCCAAAATAAGAAGTTATTGAACAGGTAACTTCTTTTAGTAGCCGTATGAGGGTTGGCCGCTAGCTCACCTTAGCTTTACCATCAGGCAGGAAGAGGTAAGCTCCGCTCTTATCCTTTGAGGACCGAGTACCGTACGTCAAAAACTGGATCTGAACCTTGACCTCCTGATGGCTGTCCTTGGGACGGATACTCTAATTGACCAAGAAAGGAAACAGAAAGTGAGGTAGAGGAACCATATTGTTTATTACTCTACAACAAAACTACTCCATATTACCTGTTTGGAATATCATATGATAAACATTAAGGGAAACACTCTGTTACTGATCAAGGGTAGTCAGTGGCAGCCTGAAGTTTAGGCCAGAAGCACTACACAGGGATCAGAGGCAGTGCACTACACAGG
>JACXGM010000886.1:0-62295 GCA_016801145.1 Umbra pygmaea
AGCTCCGCTGGAGCTGTGAACCGCGTTGCTTCGCAACGACGGTTCCCAGCCCCTTCGGGCTTGGACCCCTAATAAGAATAAGAAGAAACCTTAGAAAAACAATAGGGTTCCACAGCTCCGCTGGAGCTGTGAACCGCGTTGCTTCGCAACGACGGTTCCCAGCCCCTTCGGGCTTGGACCCCTAATAAGAAGAAACCTTAGAAAAACAATAGGGTTCTACAGCCCTGCTGGAGCTGTGAACCGCGTTGCTTTGCAACGACGGTTCCCAGCCCCTTCGGGCTTGGACCCCTAATTAAGAATGTGCCAATGCAAAAAAAAACTGTGATTTATCAAATGATCCTATGACCATTTTAGGCACACCGGTAGGAAATCCCAATTGATAAATACCACTTCAGTGCTTGTGCTGTCTCTACGTTTTGCCTATCAACACACCCCTAATTACCCAAATAGTCAGAGTAATCTCTTAAACCTGCGGCAAACATAAGCTACAGTGAGGTTCATTAAATGTACAACACAATCCAAATTTTCTTTTTTTTTAATATGTTTATTTATAGATATTTCAAAAATTTAAAAGGTAATGATATATACAATACAAAATACATGTATGTATATATAGGAAATATATTAATATTTTTACAGTTTTTTACCCCCCTCCCACCCCACAAGTGTCCGGACGGACCCGACACTGTCCCAAACCCTCCACCCCACCCATTACGCATCCCGCGCCCAAAACCCACAACCCACATTGAATACCCAGACAAACGTACAATACAAAAACATACATACAAATGCATACATACAATAATAATAAATTATCATTAGTCTTGATGAGCTAGTGACTTATGGATTACAGCAGATCTAAGGGAAGTATACTTAAACTTATTAAAATATTAAATAACATTTTGCCATTTATCTAATAATTTTGAGTATGATCCCCTCACGGTATACCCAATCTTCTCGAGTTGTAGAAAATACATAACATCTTTAAGCCAATGAGAGCCTAAGGGGGGCTGAGAACATTTCCACTGGAGCAGTATTCTGCCTCTGGCTAATAATGAGGTAAAAGCAATGATATCAGCATTTTTATAGCTTAATGCAAGAGAGTCCCCTAGGATTCCAAACACTGCAACCAGAGGGCATGGAGTCAGAAATATTTTAAGTACCTCGGATAGAATATGAAATATGTAATTCCAGTAGTTACTCAATTTAGGACATGAAAAAAACGTGATAGAGGTCGCAATGGGAGGAATGTCATCTGTCACACACATCATTCACTGTAGAGTACATTCTAAAAAGTCTGGACTTAGAGTAATGAACTCTGTTGATCACCTTGAACTGAATAAGTCCAAGACGAGCGCAGGATGAAGTGGAGCCTACTCTATCAATCGCTCTATCCTAGAACTCCTTTGTAAGTTTAAGACCCATTTCTCGCTCCCAGGCAGATTTTGATTTGTTCGTCGATTTTTCATCAAATGACATAATCAGTGAATATAACTTTGAAATCAGTGATTTCTCTTGTGGTAACAGAGTCAGTAACTCGTCCCATGGCTGGGTAGAAGGTAGGGAAGGAAAACATACAAATTCAGAGGAAACAAAATGTCTCATCTACCCTGGAAATCCAGAGTTCTCGCGAGAGCACAACTTGAATTTGCTCAGCAAGTTACTCTGGCACCGAGTAATTCTGCTCATTAACTATGCCCTTGTAGCCGAGCTGCACCAATCACATTGGTGTATCTGATATAGGCGTGCCAGAGGCATGTTAAACAAATGACGACACGACAGCTCTGCAACCTCGAAGTAATTAGTAAACATTGTAAGATCGCTATGGATTAACACCAGTTGTTTAAAACAACTTCGGCCACTACAATGAACGAGTTAGACTTGGCTTTTTGTCTAAAAGAGGAACAGAATACGGCGCTGGAGTCATTCCTTTTTTATAAAAGGATGTTTTTGCTGTTTTGCGACCTGATACGGCAAGAGTTTTATCTACCAGTTAGCTCCGCCATAGGGGCTTAGCGAAAAACCACTGGTGATAGGTCGTAGTGTTATCCAATTGCGTACCTTGAGATATTCAAATGCATGCTTGGTGCCGCCCCTCGAGTTGGGTCATTTTCATTACTCGAAGCCAGACCCAAATTTCCTCCGGATTTGGGTCTGGATTTTTCCAGGCTATGTCTCATCTGTAAGTACCGAAAAAAATGGGATGGGGCAAAGCATATTTAGCAGCCAAGTTGGGGAAACTAACAAATTTTTAATTTCAATTTTCAAAAGATCATGGAATGTTTTAATACCCTTTCCTTTCCATAGAGAGAAGGCGTTGTCAACCACTGATGGAGTGAACATATGGTTGTTATCGATAGGACCCATGATGGATGTACAAGAGAACTTAAAATGACATTGAAACTGGTACCAGATGTTAAGTGTAGATAGTACTACTGGGTTGCCAGTGTAACGAGAGGGAATTGTTGAGCGAGCGGAACACAGTAAGGCTGGCAAAGATGAAGAGGTGCAAGACATACCTTTTAAATGGCACCAGGGTGTGTCTGGAGAATGCAGCCAGAATAATGGTTTTTGAAGTTTGATGGCCCAGTAATAATATAGTAAATTAGGAAGTGCAAGCCCACCACTAAATTTGCATCGCTGCAGTAAGAACCTACTAACCCTAACCTTTCCTCCCCATATGAAAGAAATAACAGCCTGGTTAATTTTGCACAATCCAAATTTTCAAGCTTGACAGGTGCCATGTAGTGTAAAGCGATGATTGCATGATGGTTACTTGCTTGACCGGTAAAAAGTAAATTTGACGATTCCTAGCGGTAGCAAATATAATTTGCGGCTAGGGTCAGTCTAGCAACTCTCCTCTGCCTTGCGAGCTGGAAAAAACAAATTCTGGTCAGGCCAATCACATTGTGTATAGATTTGGTGGGCGGGCTTAACGTAATTACGGGAAAACTTAGAAGATTGCTGCTGCTGCTGGCGAACAGCGGTCTTTCGAGTTGGCTTTGGCCGCGACTCTGGAAGACTTGGAGTTAAGCTTTTCTTTGAGAAAAGAACAAAGAACGGCACTGAAGTCACTCTTACAAAAGGAGTTTTGCCGACCGGATACTTTGTTGCTCTTGTTGGTTGTAGCGCTATCCTATTGCGTTCAAAGGGAATTTGAAAGACAACCGTTTATCCCGCCCCTCGGATTGAGCCCTGCCAATGGTGAGTTCCCAGACCCAACATCTTGATGTGGGTTTGGCTGGTCAGGCTATAATAGCTTCATAATTTAGCCTAAATAAATGCCATGATATTTGTCCTGCTGAATAAATTGTATGCCAACCTCATGCAATCATATTTAAAAGCATATTTTCTGCTGATCACTGGTAAATTGAGTGGAATGCTGTTTGATTCATATAGCCGACTGTACTATTCTTCGGGTGGGCTTTTATCTCTATCTGGGTGCAATCTGCAGTATTCATCTGAGCGTTTTTAGGAAGGCAACAAACTCATTATGTTCTTCTGAGCAATGTGCGCAATAGTGTATGGAAAGTATGACACTCAAACTGTATGATCATACTGAATAGTGCCGCTAGCACTAACCCAATGAGTTTTTTTACAATAAAATATTTTTTACATCAAAACAAAGTCTGCTATTACACTAGCTTTGTTAACGGGTTTACCCTCCTGTTCGAATTCCGATGGTCTCTATATTCAACAATCGTTTACACGCCTATAATGAAAAAAGTGACAGTAGTTAAATTACTATCTTGTGTCTAAAATACATGTATTTTTTAATGTCAAAACGAAGTCTGCTGTTCATATAGCAAATCTGTGGCGGGTGAATACCATGCTACAATTAATAAAATGATGATTTTTTAAATCAATTCCCGGTTCTCGGATAATAAAACACTTTAGTATTTGTAGTAACTGCAGTTATGTTGTAGTGTAATGATTTGACCAACTGGTAAATTCTTTATGAGGTGTCTATGATTATTGCTGTCTGCCCTTAAAAGTGTGTTATGCTTGAAGTAAATGGTAGTTTCCAAAATACCAAAGTTTTTATAAATGTTAATGTCTAAAAAGTCAATGGCCTTTCTAGATCTCTCTCTCTGCTGTACATTTGAAATTTGGATCTGATAAGTTAAGAGAGAAACTCTGTGAGGAGAATATAAAAGTAGGATATAATCTAAAGGCTATATATTTTTCAAAGAATGACATAATGGTGATATGGATTTTTTTAAATAGCTAATGTCATTAAACACAAGCAATCATGGGTCGTCAACCCCCGAGTGTTTTGAAAGTCTGGTGACATGCCTAGTACCCTGTATTTGTATTAGACAATAAATAAAGATCAAATTCATTTATTCATTATAGCTGCATCAATTATTACATATATTTTTGATGCTACAGGAGCAATTTGATCTATTTAAATTGGAAAATGTTAAACAAACAGCCATTGTTGTTTGAGTATTGGGCTGGAGGATTAGCCTACTTATAACGAAATTATATTAAATTAATGACACAATTGAATGAGTCACAAATTAAAGTTAATTTTGAGTTATGAAGGTTTGTTTGAACTTCACATCATTAAGGTTTTGAGCATCTCCCATACTGTTTCTTAAATATGCTTTCAAGATCTTAACGCAAGAGAAAGGGAGGGTTGGCCACCATTCAAACGATGGGAGAGCTAAGCTTATTCATGGGGGTGATAGCCCTGTCTTGCCCCAGCCTGCCGTCGCTTGCCGCTGCTGTTACAGGTGGGTTGAATTCTGCTGGAATTCCACATACAGCGTGAAGTAATAATTAATCTGTCCAATAAAATTTAAAAAAATTTTAAAAAAAGAACGTTTTTTGTGGTAATTATTAGGGATGCACCGAATATTCGGCCACCCAATATTTTCGTCCGAAAATGGCCCAAAAGTGCATTTCAGGTTTACGGCCGAAATACTTTTATCACTGAAACAATATGGCCGTAATGTTGTGATGACGCAAACAGAAACCGCGACCTGCACGTGGTTTTATTGAACAATTCCAAAACAAAACTTCCTATATTTGTTAAAAATTTAACAAACCTCATCCAACTCCCCTGCATCTCCCTTACTCCTGTAATCATGTGGCTGGTTGATGTTCTGGCAAGAGTTTTCATGACAGTTCCCATAAACAGAAATACACCTGACTCCTTTATTTTTACAGCAGCACCGGAGAATGTCACAGTCCCCTGCACAGTTGCAGCTGACAAACTTCAGAAGATGGTTCGGTGCAATGGGATCTGTTGTAGGAACTGGTGCATAACCTTGTTCTCCTTGTTTCCATCCATACTCAAGGACATCCTGTGATCGACTTTGTAGCAGTAGCCATTCTCTGGTCTGGAGATATGCCCACAGAGAGTGCTGTGCTGCAGCTCTTGTAGTCATAGGCAGTTTCTCAGGCTTGATGTTCCTGGCTGCGGCCCGCTTGCTGAAGATATCAAATCTTAAGTCTTCCAAATCTTCAGGTGGATTTCTGCAGGATATGAGCTTGAACAGTTTGCAGACAGCTTTGATGATGTCACTTTTCTTGGCTCAGATGTCAATTAACACATCCATGGCCCACTCTGCTTTGTCTTGCAGAGCTTGGTGAGCAAAGGTCTTTACGGTACCTCTACGGGAGGGTCTCCTTGATTTTTCCGACACCGTAAGATATGTCTTTAGCAGTTGTGAGGAAGACTGGGTGGTTTGCCCTATGATGGACAAACATAACCATAACGTCTGTGTCCTTGGCTCTCACCTAAACAAAGGACTCTATTGCCTCATTTAGTGAACTGATTGAGCTGGGCCTTGTTGTTAAGGAAATTTTCCTGTGGAACAATGTTTAAGTCTGAACGACTCTGAATGTCACAGCATGCATTCTTTGTAGGTCGCAGGCGGTCATGGTCCTTGGCGGAGCTATCTTATCCGTCAAAGACCACAGTGATCCAAAGGTGCTGGCTACCCATGGACATCACAAACTGGAGGTAGCTCTCGGCGATGTCCTTCTACGTGAGGTTAGCCTTGTATTTGATGCTGTGCAGGAGCCAACCGCCATCAACCACCAGGCTTGTGCAGGTTTGTTTTTCAATGGGCTCCTCCACAAATACATTCAGGAACATCGTTAGGGCAGCCTTGTCTGGCTTTTGCAACTTCCGATTATTGTCATAGAGACATTGGTGTTGGGGTCACCTCAGTGTGCAGAGCTTCTTTGGTCTTGACTTTGTGCTCACTAATGATAATTAGATGGTTGAAGAGCTTGAGTGAGTCAGTGATTAGCTTCTCTCCATTCATTTTGGGAGCAGATCTGAGGCTTGCCAATGATTTGACCTTATGCTTGGTTTCTATTATATCCAGAACAGTTTTCCCATCCATCTTGGCCTGTATGGCTCTGCCAACCTCCTCTGCCTGCATTGACTCAGCATTGACTGAGTCCCTGGGAGAAAATATACCAGGGTCTTCCTGTCCCATATGGCAGAGGTGTTGTGCACCTATTTTTTTAAGGGGGCACAATGTGCACAACACAGAAACATGTGCCCACAAACACAGATATTAAAAGGAAAATCCACTTGGCCCAAAAATATGAGGGGGCACGTGCCCCCAGTTTCAATGGGCATGACGCCTCTGCCATATGGAATCGAAGGGGTTGACTTCATCCAACCATCCAACTATGGCATTAACAGCATCATTTTCTTTCTACATCTGGGCTCTTGTGAAGTCTGTGTGGATAGGTACCCCACTTTTGTTCATTACTACTTCAAGCTCCTGGTGAATGAACGAGAAGTGGTTCAGTGTCTGAACCCGAGACTTTCTGCTTAAACTGCCTGAAGATTCGACCTCACACATGGGTGTGGTTTATATTGTGAAGTCAGTCCATGTGCATGACCACTCATGGTCTGAGATCCGGACTATGTGGTTGACATACACAGTGAACTTCGATAGAGTTTCCTGGAAAATGGGATGGTCCTGTTGCTGCTGCATTAGTTGTACATAAAGCCTTGCTCAATTTCAGCATTCAAATTATGCTGCTGAGGTGACCTTTGTGGTCTGGGACACGCTCACTCCTGATAAATACCTTGTTGAGGTTGATTCTGTCATAGTACCAGACCCAGAGTGCAAGTGTCCTTCTATGGCTGGGCATTATATCGATATTTTATCGATATTGTGATATTAGACGGTTTATTGTCTTAGATTTTGGATATCCTAATATTGTGATATGACAAAAGTGTTATCTTTTCCTGGTTTTAAAGGCTGGATTACAGTAAAGTGATGTAATTTTCTGAACTTACCAGACTGTTCTAGCTTTTCTATTATTTGCCTTTACCCCACTTAGTTATTAAATACACACCAATGATGATTATTTATCAAAAATCTCATTGTGTAAATATTTATTTGTAAGCACCAATTGTCAACCCTACAATATCGTCGCAATATCAATATTGAGCTATTTGGTCAACAATATTGTGATATTTGATTTTTTTCCATAATGCTCAGCTCTATTTGTCATACTTACTCACCACATGCAATATGATTGAGCATTATACTTTTACAATAATAGATTTGAATATTAAATTGACAGAGTTTGGTAAATGTTCCAAAAAAATATCTGTATCTTGCACACCTCTTTGACCAAGAAAGTGCAATTCTTCACCTCAATTTTAAACTTAAGAATTAAATATTAATAATTAAAAATTGAGATATGTATGTTTAGTCGTTAAGGCTACAAAATATATCGAGATATTCATTTCGGGCCATATCGCCTAGCCCTATGTCCTACCTCCCTTAGCCAAAGTTTCTCCATCCTCTCCTTGAACACAGTGACTATCCTTGGTGTGTCCAATGAACCTGTTAGAGATAGAAGGTATGGATTGTATTAATCAAATAAAATATAATTCTTCATAATCTGATTAGGGAACAATTGCTCTTTTTTGAATACACAAACATACCATGCAAAATAGGTCCATACAGCCACATTAATAGATTATGTGTAACTATGAACAATAATCTCACTTTTATATAGTGAGCCCACTCTAAAATTACACAATTTACAGCACAATTTTAAGTTGATCAACAACACAGGTAGTATTTACGATGGTTTATGTAGCTAAGCTAATAGATTTTATATTAATGTTCGATGACTAACCTGGATGCTTCATTTTAGGCAATAACTAAGAGATACAAATGGTTTAGGGGTCCATAAATATATGTATAGTCATCTAAACTTTAAACAGCAAAATGGATTTACTTACCATGCCAGAAAGTCTTGCAATGCTCCTGCTCTTTCTCCACATGCAGAGAGGTAATTATACTGAGCATGTGCAGAGCAGGTGTCATTACTGGATTGTCTTTGGGTTTATTGAGTGGGTTTATTTCAAATTGAATGTATAGAATCCATTCTTTACCCATAATCTATAGTTTAAATATCACAGATCAATATTTTGGGTGAAGAATGGATTAAGGAGTCATTTTTATTCAAAACAAATGTCTTGAATGGATTCAGCACCCCTAAACACCCCTAGTTAGACATCCCAAAAGCTAATATTTGTAAAAAATAACCAGGCCCTCTGTGCAACCCAACTTTGATTGGCTCTCCAAGCGTTTCCCTGAGGATTTGGCCATGGATAAATTGAGAGGTGTTACTAGACAGGAACACATGGTATTAAAAGATATTGGTAAGAATTTGTTGAGCAGATTGGCAAAAAAATGCATAACTTTCCCTAACTAATGGGCCAAAAAAGAAAGAAAATGCGTTAATTCCCCGTCAAAATTGATGTTTTTTACGTTTTGTATAGGTTACACCCTTAACTTCATTGTAATGTACAAAATAACCATGATTACTTGTGAGAAACAGTTAATTTCAGTGGTTATTGGACATGTTAGCTAGCCAGATTTCCAAGCCTTGTCAAATCGAAAGCTTTGTTTTGTCGCCTGCTCTTTTGAGTGCTGCAGCAGACAGACCCAAACAACCGATCAGTGAAGTCAGCCTGTATTAAACTTAAAAATAACTTGCTAAAAGTTATTAATCTAGCCTTGTATTTTAAACTGACATTTACATTCACAACGTGATCATGAACAAAGTAATTTATTTAAATTTACGCTACAATTTACGCTACATACAGTCCCCTTCATGCATCACAATAGAATTAGAATAAAACAGAATGGAATCTTTGAATGCAGTTATCCCTTATCACTTTTTGACGCATGTCAACTTTAAAATGATGTAGTTATAAAGATATTTGAGTGATTCAAATAGATTTGTTTTCAGGAGAGTTTGTAGTTTCCAGCCCAGAAAGTCAAGGGTTTTCCCAGGCCGCCACACAATTGCTGGATGTTACATGTGTGACGTCATTATTTCTTTTGGTGATTAAGTTTTCGGTTTTCAGCCTTGGTTTCCTCTTTTTTGGTTTCGGCCAAGAATTTTCATTTTGGTTCATCCCTAGTAATTATATGTACTGTATAAGTGAATAGCCTACATTGTAGGCCCTACAGTATGTGATCTAACTGTAGCCTAGATAATTTTACATTTTTTTAATTAATTGTACTTTAGGGTTACATATGGTAATTGTCCAGTTTGTAGCCTATAGTTTGATTTGCCTACTGGAGGTCTTTTCTCAATAAAAAACAAGCAATTATAGTTTATCTGGTTGGATGCCAATTAGCCTATTTGATATTTGACATTATGTTGATATTTATCCAGACACTAGTTGGTGATTATTTTCGCCAGTGAGACTGGGCTTTTCAGACATGAAAACATCACTTTAATAACGTATAGGCACATTTGAATATTGAAATACCTGTTGAACCACTATTTAATTCATATCCCCCTTTGGGAATAGCTGGTCTATAACAACACTACAGAACAAAAATAATGGGTGGTGTTATCTACCTGTAATATATTATCTATATAACAAGTATAGTGTGCAGGGGACATGTGCCGTTTGTAAAAACATGCATATCGCGCGCGGTATATTCGCTAAAATATGGTAGTTAGGCATCAAAGGTAAGGTAATTGTGTCCTGGTTTGAACCTTTTTTATGTGTGTAAACTTGGAAATCTGCATTGTCTGCATCACGACAGTCAGTGGTTCAAGCCTGACTATTGGTTCTTTGACTTTCCCCGAACCTCCTGCAAAAGGCAGCGCAAATTTGCATAGGGCTACCCGGGTTTGAGTTTGATAAATCACATAAGTCTATCAACATGTGGTTGGATGAACTATCATCTCACAGATCTGTCCAAGGAGTTGCTGAGCTGCCGACAAGGTAGGGTTTGTGGGAATTGGGAAGGGAGGAAAATGGAAAGAAACACAGATGTTAAAAACTTTTTCAAGCAAAATTATTTTTCTTAAAAATGTCCCATCAAACCTGACACTTTACAGTCATTAATTTTGAGAATCAATTTAAAAGAATAATATCAATGGAGGCTACCATTTGTAATTCAATCATATTAAATCTTGGTCAGGGATTTCTTTAATGACACTGTATTTATCTATCAGAATTGTTTTTTTCAGATATTTAAACATTGTATTAATATATTTATTCCAAAAAAGAATTTGAAAGATGTATCTGAAAATCCAATATACAATTTGTTCAAGTATTTGACTTTTCCAAAACTAAATAGTGTTTCCAGGGTTTGACATTTAAAAGAAAAATTTCAATGAAAAATTGTAAACAAAAAAGGTCTGCTATGTACACATGTATTCACAGTTATTCACAAAATACAGTTGTATTGTCCATCAACAAGGAGCCATAACATATCATATGGAAATTGTGCTTCTAACGCTCGCAATTTCAGCCACCTATGCATTTGACGGTAATATGAGGCTTCTCTGAGGTTTACACAGGCATTATGTGGCTTCAAAAACAGCATGACACAGAACATTTGTGTGGATGATTTTTTTCCCAATCATCAAAATTATTTTCTCTCTTTCTTTCGCTACTAAATTATTTGATAAAAATTATTGTTTTATTCATTGTGACCAGGTTACCCAGAATTGGGTTAAAAAATCCCACTCTAACCCATTCCAATTAGAGATATCTACCACAAAACTTTACAGGAAATAAACCATTCCTTTACGATTGCTGGAGGACAAGGGATATATTGCATCCCAAAATTGTTGACAGTTAACTCTGTTTAGGTTAAACTTATATCAACATTAGAATGGACAGAATTTGTACAGAGTAAAAAGAAAATATTTCCAAAAAAATACCTCAACGCTTTATCCCTCCACTTTTTTCACTCTCAAGTAAATGCTTTACTGTTATTTTTTTACTTACTATTTTTTGGTAAGAGTTTCTTTAACGCTAGCCAAGGAGTCAGGGATATCAACATTTTGTCGTGGACATCCTTAACTTTATTCCCACAGGTGAGTAGTCTGATGGAAAAATGTGTATGGTTTGGCTCCTCTTTTGCTTTTTCATCCTGTTATCCCTTCCTTCACTATGAAGTTATAGAATCTCAGTAAAATTTTAATCCCAGTTGCATGAATGTGAATTAGTTTACATAATTGTCAATTTAGCATCCCTCCTCTTTAGTAATTGACTATTCATTTAAGGTCAATGTTTTACAATGTCTGTATCATGACAACTGTTTGCCTGTTTCACATGTTATATGCACTACAGAAGGAAATGGACAGTGCCTAACTATGCAACATCTCTGTTGCTTGTAGGTTTAATGACCATGACACCAACCCATTCTCTGACTTTTGTCTGAATTTATATATTACCTGTAGCTTATTGTATGTGTCTAGTACCGTGGTCCACAATTGTAATAGCATGCATACCCTACCTACCCACAGAGCATTATCATGACAACATACATTAAAAAAATATGGAACACTTTTGTTTTAGAACTACATTGATGACTGCTGCTGAATTCATGCAGTATAAATATTTAAATCTGTAGGTTTACGATCAACTTTTTTGTTATTTTTCAATTGAAATTTCTAGCCTTGTTTTTTTAGAGAACTTGCATATTCAGGTGTTGCAAAACAAGCATGTTCTTGTCAAAATCGTTTCATAGAAACCGTAATAGGCCTGCCTGTATTCATGGTTTTCATGGGATTATTATTGCGGCAACATTAAAGTAAATGTCAGGCTTTAAGTCGATTGGAAAATATAGTGGATTCTGCTATTGTTGAACTGATGGTGATCGGAATCACTGGGCACACTATATCCTCTCAGGAAACAGGATGAGACTGAAACATCAGATCATACATAAATAATTAGGCATCCTTGAACTATGATATTAACACCTTTCAATTCCATCTTGCAGGAGCCAAGAAACCAATTGGACCATTGTGTTAAGGAGGTGAATGCCAGTGGCCGCCCATCTTACGATACCCCTGCAATGCAGGACAGAGTGGGGCAGGGTGGCGGCCCTGGGCTTTATAAGGTAGTGAAGACGGGCCCCTCGGGTCACAACATCAGAAGCTGCCCAAACCTTAGGGGTATCCCCATTGGAATGTTAGTACTTGGGAACAAAGTCAAGGCAGTAGGCGAGGTACGCACCCCCAACCCCATCCTGAAATGAATGTGTGACCTAATTACTTATTGTGACTTGTCGAACTATAAAAATAAATTAATCTTTTTTTCAAATTTATAGATTATGTACAGTTTCTGTTTTGTAGTTTATGGCTGTTTTTTTGTTTTAGTTGAACTACACTTTCCTCTCTCCACTAACATAGACATGGGTTGTAATGTCTTGGTTTCTCACACTTTTGCTTGTAAATCAGTTGAATCTATGTTCAGTACTTTCCCTTTGAAAAGATGAATACATGAAATGCCTCTGGGTGTGTACTCTGTCCTTTTTACATTCGGTGGAGGGAATTTTCTGTTGTTAACACTCCAATGGCTACAGCATTTTTTCATGTTCTTATTCCATATCAGGTATGTTTAATTTTATTTAACCTAAAGTATGTTTCAAGTCAACCTATTTTATGTATCTTTGAAAAATGTATTTATTATTTTGGAACAGCTGTATTTGAATGTTTAAATCCTTGTCTATTTTCTAACATTAGATAAATGAAATGCTGAAGCCATACTTTACATCAGATTAATATTCTTCCCTCTTACAATTCTCTTCTTGGTTTCTCCGTACACATTTTGATACTTTCTAAAGTTCCTTGACCCAGAAGTGCTGAATGGTGCCTACTTCCTGCTTGACCTTTGACTGAGGGATGTGGTGTGTCATGCTGTTATTAGAATGCCCTCTCTGAACCAAAAGCTCTCTGGCTATTGCAGTGCAACCTCTATAATCAGTGCAAACTCTTCACTGTATTAACATTTCCACTCTCTATTTTTATCTGTCTGTTCAAACCCAAGACGTTTCCATGACCTTTAGAAATTCCACATGAACAAAAACACATTGAAAATTATAATTTTTTTTAGTGATTTTAAATGTTCTATATCTAATTATATCTATATGCAAGATGTAATTTCTCTGTAGGGATGATGTTAATGTACATTAATAAGTAACAAGGATACTGTGTGTGCTTTGTGTGTGTATGCGTATGAGAGGACTGTAGCTTGCACATGTGTATATGGATAAAAAGCATTTTGTTTTGCATCAGGTGTTGAACACAGAAGGAACGTGGGTGCAGTTGGACAAGAACAGTGTAGTAGAGTTCTGTGAAAGTGACGAAGGAGAAGCCTGGTCTCTGGCACGAGACCGTGGGGAAAACCAGTACCTACGCAATGAGGAAGGTAAGAGCCCTGCTAATAGGCTTTTCAATTATTTTTACAGCTTTTAAACCTGTGTAAACATTTTAGATCTTGGTCTGTTATTGTGTGGAAGTTTTTTTAGATTACAATCTCGATCAGGAATCTCCTGTCCATGTAGGCTTTATAAAAAACAAAGCTAATCTTGCATCATTTTTTATTTTATTTTTATTTTCAAAAAGCCTACATGGACAGGAGATTATTGACCCATCTAATCATGGATCAGCAAGGCTCCTATTACAAGATTGTCTTTAAATAGTGTCCCCTCTATGAAATAAAAGGAAATTATCGGGTAGCACTAACCATTTAAGGATTTCTTGTGCAGAATCAGTGGAAAGAATACATCTGCAATTTAAGTTGTAGACTTGACCAAAAGAGAATTGGGTAACATTTAATTTTGACGACTTCTTAGTTATGTTGTAAATGGAATGCCCAGACAGCACATTTAAGTATTGTTAATTTATTGTAACACCCAGGGATTTGTATTTTTTGTGAGATCAGTAGGAAGCATAGGCTACAGAGACAGGCATGTAGGGGGAGACAGGGAGGTAGAGACAGTGGCTGAGCCCGGGTTCGAACAATCTTCACCAGGCCACATGGTCCAGAGCCAAGTGCTTAGACCACTACACCAACTCTGGCATGGGATTTTCATTTTTTTTAATAGATAGAAATGTGTGTAAGGCATTACCACTGTTGGAAATGACTGATTCATAATTAATTATTCAAATACATTGTCAGACACATTTTCTTCAGCCATTAATTTAATATCCTAATGATTAAACCTTTAGCTCCTGTATAATAATCATGTTTTTTCACAATACTTTCTGATCAATTTAATGCCAATTTGGTATTTCAATTTCCATGAAATCAAAGGTTGGCAGACACTTTTGGAAGCATACCGGAACATTCCCCCATGCAGCACATTTTAAGATCATTGGTAGTCTTAGGTTTGTGCTTGTGGACAGCCCTCTTAATTTAGTTTTCTGGATCTTGAAGATGCAGTCCGATATGTTGGCCACAGGTTGAAAAAGTGGTGCTACTGAGCTGAAAAGTGTCCCCGAAAATTATGTGTTTATGCTCTATGTCATCACAGTCAACAAATTTTATCTTGTAATTAAATGACTGAGGTATGATAGTGGTTCTATTTAGAGTTTATGCATAAATTATAAAACAGGTTTGTAGATATCTGCAATTTGTTTGGCTAAAATTGGCTTCCATACCTATGACAATTCCCTGATATCCGCACATAGAACGTTGCCTTATCACTCAAATATCACTACGACCAATCTGAGGAGCTGGCCAAAATAAGAAATATGGCGGATAATTCCTCTCGCTTCATGTTTTAAACCCATGCTTCCCACAATAAGATTTTCCATAAAATAAAAAAGATTTTTAACATTCACTCACCACAAAATCATTGTTGCCAATGTAGACATGCCAACCAGTCACAGAATTTAAGTAATCTCATTTGTTATGTATTGAAGTGCTTTTTCGTGACAAAGCAATAGCTAGCTATTAAGCAGTGATTGCCTGTAGCAGCCTGTAGTTTTTTAATTTTAATAATTTCACATCAGAATGAGGTTTTCTATGGTGCGCCCATTGGCACGTGTTGAAGACCCAGTCAGTGAAGTCACGATAGGCAAATTTGTTTAAATGCATACCTAAGTAACCACCATAACCACTATTTTTACATTGAATTTTGAAAAAAATATATTGACCTACCTACCGACCCCCTTTTTTTAATTTTTTTGGCTGTTACTGCAAACCAATATATTTTTAAGGATAGCCTGAGTTCTCCTAGATGCCCTGATATTTTCAGGCAGGATTGGTTGATACATAATCTTGTCATGATGGATGTTGTGAACGGTATGTTTGACTTTAATTGTGTCATGGCATGTAAAGATATATAATGTAGGTGAAAATCTGAGACATTTGTAGTTGCTTGCAACACAGACCTGAGAAATCATCATTCACCTTAGATCCTTTAAAGTCATCAACTAGCTACTAGCTAGGTAAGTTTTCCCTCCTCTTGCATAGTTGTTTGAAATTGTAAACAAAATAATTTAAAACAAACTTTTAAACGTGTGCCATTGATCAGTTTTCAAACCTCTTTATAAATGTAATTAGCTTAATAGGAAATACTTGTTTTATGTGGCATACTATCATGGCAACAGTAGGAGGAGTGGTGGGAGGTACGTTAATGTTAGATGATAATTGCACACCTTGCAACATTTTGTTTTGCTAAAAATACAAAATAAAATTTCACAAATAAAATTTTGCCAACCGTTTTATAAGTGCATTAACACACTCCAGCTTGTGCTTTGTCAGGGAATAACCACACACCTCAGTGCTTCTTGTACCAGTTATTCCCTGGCAATGCACAGGCTGTCGTGTGTTAATGCATACATATCCATGTATACGCAGCTCAGCCAACTAAACATCCACTAATACAATTAAGCTAAATGAAAGTTTCAGATACACAATTGTATAATCTTTTTGTATTTTTTTTTTGCTTTCCATATATTTTTTTTTGGGACTAATCAGTAACATTATTTGAAATTTCAAAGGTGATGTTCACAACACATTTAATTTTTTCAAATCCATCATGCACATGAAAGAAAGTGTTTTTGTGTTTGGAACAAGTCTTGTTGAGCTATGTCTTCTTTCCCAACAGAACAAACCCTCCTTGATCATGGGGCTCAGACCCCACCGCCAAGCCCCTTCTCTGTCCAGACTTTCAACAGTGCTACTGCAGCTAATGGCGCACAGGGCTTTGACTACAGCATCTCAAACAACAAAGGTGAGGCCAGCCCCGGGACGTGGTTGGGAGAGAGAGGAACGTTTGAATAATATTTTAATCAAATTTGGTCAGGTGGCGGTTGAACCAATGAAATGAAAAAAATATATACATGTTAAATATTGTTACCAGCGGATGGCGGGTGGGTGCGGCTGAAAATTGGTCAAAAACATTGGTGTGGATGGATAGCAGACAGATTATGAGTGTTGTGATGCTGTTGCGGATGAAATAAAAGCCCATCCGTGCATCTCTAGTATACATGCACCTAGTGTTTCTTGTTACTGCTTTATCTGCTTTAATGATGCCCTTTATGGTTACATGAAGCAGATTATTGAGACAGATTTTTAACAGCACGTGCTCGTCCAATTCAAATTCAAGTTTATTGTCTGTTGCATAGCCTTTCAAAAAATGGTTTGCCCAAATGAATCCAAGCCAGTAATTAATGTCATAATGTAGGAACCCAGCAACTGTCTTTGTCACAAGATGGCAAATTTAACATTTGACTACTTCAAACTTAACCATAGCCTAGAGCCTTGTCTAGATTCTAACTTTCTTTCATTTTGATATGTTGTCTGAAATAAACTAAACAATAAAGAAACGTCCACTCTCTTTCAGCTGCTGTCATTTTCAGCAAACAGAAAATGTGTAAATGTTTAATGAACAGAAACCGATTCATCAACTAAGATATAAACTGAACAAGTTCCACAGACGTGACTAACAGAAATGGAATAATGTGTCCCTGAACAACAGGTGGGACAAATCAAAAGTAACAGTCCACTGCATTAGGTACTGCATTAAGTGGCCACCAGCCGCAGTAAGTACTGCAGTGCATCTTCTCATGGATTGCACCAGATTTGCCAGTTCTTGCTGTGAGATGTTACCCCACTCATTCACACAGTCACCTGCAAGTTCTCTGCCATTTCTGGGGGGAATGGCCCAAGCCCTCACCCTCCGCTCCAGCAGGTCCCAGACGTGCCGAATGGGATTGAGATCCGGGCACTTTGCTGGCCATGGCAAAATACTGACATTCCTGTATTGCAGGAAATCATGCACAGAACAAGCAGTATGGCTGGTGGCATTGTCATGCTGGGGTCATGGCAGGGTGAGCCTGTAACGCACAGTGTTGATATTGCCTGCAATGACAACAAGCTCAGTACGATGATGCTGTAACAAACCGCCCCAGACTATGACAGACCATCCACATCCAAATCAATCCCGCTCCAGGGTACATGACTCTGTGTAATGTGCATTCTTTTGATTATACACGCCAGTCCGACCATCATCTCTAGTGAAAAACACAACTTGTCAGTGAAGAGTTCTTTTTGCCATTCTGTTCTCTTTCAGCGACAGTTGGTTTGTGCCCATAGGCGACATTGTTGCCGGTGGTCTCTGGTGAGGATCTGCCTTACAACAGGCCTACAAGCAAGGGTGTGGGAACAGGGGGGGAATGTTACAGTCGTGCATTGTGGTTCCCCCAATAATGAAGAATTTGTGAAAAATATATGGTGTGTCCCCCCCAGTATCAAACTTGTTCCTACGTCTTTGCCTACAAGCCCCTCAGTCCAGCCTCTCTCAGCCTACTGCAGACAGTCTGAGCACTAATGGAGGGATTGTGCTTTCCTGGCGTAACTCGGGCAGTTGTTGTTGCCATCCTCTACCTATCTCGTAGGTGTGATGTTTGGATGTACCGATCCTGTGCTGGTGTTGTTACATGTGGTCTGCCACTGCAAGGACCATCAGCTATTCTTCCTGTCACCCTGTAGCCCTGTAGCGGTGTGTTAGGTATATCACAGTATGGACGTTGCAATTTATTGCCCTGGCCAAATTTGCAGTCCTTATGCCTCCTTGCAGCATGCCTAAGGCACGTTCACGCAGGTGAGCCCCTTCTTTTGGAGTTTTTCAGAGTATGTAGAAAGGAATCTTTAGTGTCCTACTTTTTTTAACTGGCCTCACTTGCCAAATGACTAAGTCTTTAGTGTCTTAACCATTCCACATGTTCATGTTCATTACTTGTTCATGGTTCATTTAACAGGCATAAAAACTTTGTTTAATCCCTTTACTATGAAGATCTTTAAAGTCATTCATTTTTTTTTCTTTCAAATACTGAAAAAGGGATGTTTCTGTTGTTTCTGAGTTTATAATGTTCTGGCTTTCATATTCTTATGAAACTGACAACTGTATTTTATGTAATCAGATTTTAGCCAAAATTATCAAACAAAAGGTTTGGAACATCAAAAAAGATAAGAATTTGAGAGAAAATAAAACTCAGTGAAACAAAAAAATGTAATGTCAAAAGTAGAACTTATAACTTGCAAACAAAATGTTGGTCTTTTACTTGTTTGATAATTTGTCTTTTTGTTTACAGTTCCTTCTGCTGCTTTCTCACTGATCAGACTTTTGCTCTCAATATCAGCTTTGCGGTTACACTGCCAGCTCTCTCGTTTGCAATTGTTGATTTTTTGTTTGCAGAATTGACACAAACCGTCTTCTTTCAGTTTATTGGCAGATTTCATCCAACTTAAGGTGCATATACCGCCACCTACTGCACTGAAGTGTGAGGCCGGTCACTCCCTGCTGTATCCTCCTATAAAACCATGTATTCCTAAGCAAAATAAATAATGCCTTTAGCAGGACCTCCTTCCCTCCTCCACCCCCAAGCACCCCATCCAGTGACAAAACATCATATGGGTTTGTGTGATGGGTGTCTAGTGTTGGAAACAGTGGAGCAGTCTTGGCCCTTTTCCACCAAATTACCCGGAACATTTTGTCCCAGGAACTTTTTTGAGGTGGCCTTTTTTGTCCCTCTAGACCATAGCAGTTTGTGTTCCGACCGGGGGTCTAAAGTACCGGGAAGATTAGGCAAATAAGTCCGGTGATGCTCACTGCGCGTGACGGCTCCTCCCAGGCCCCTGAAATTTTGCCCCTGGGCAGAAATGTAGAGCAACAAAAACGTCATTACAAAGTGCCGGGCAAGAACCACTGTTTGTGCAACACTGCAACCAGAAGTATGGAGGATATACAAGCGATGCTGTTCTTGTTTGTGATATATTGTTTAGCTAAAGATGCCATTGTTATTTTATTACCTTATACAATCTTTATTAGGCGATCTGGTCAGATCGCAAACGAAAGGCTAAATGGACAAAGAGAATAATTGTGAAACACGCAACCAAAACTAAATATAGAAATGCCTTTGTTATGGAGTTGCATCGCATTACGTGATCATCAATTGTGGAGATGATGTGGGGTACTATGTCCCTGGTGATGCAGCCTATCCTTTGAAGAGGTTGCTGATGAAACAGAGAATGGGTTTCCAGTACACCAAACCAGGATGACTGACATTCACTCTCGAGGATCAGGGTGTAGATGCACGTACTGGTCTATTAAAGTTTTTGAATGCAGTGTAGCAAAAGTATGGTGTATACACCCGTTTTTTCAATAAAGATGATAACGGAAAATCATTGATCTTACATTGTGCAAATTTTAACTTAACTGATTAATCTTACCCTGGTTTAAATACAGAGCATATTGCTGTTTAATTTGTCAAATTGCCAGCCTGAGACTACTGTCTCAGAGCATAGTACATGTTATTCCAATTTGGTATCTGAAACAGTATGTTTGCCTTTACACATGTAATCAGAAAGATATTTATTGGCAAGTTAGTGTATGCCAAACAAGGATTCATTTTTGTCCATTGTTGCATGTCTCAATTGTGCATAAATTAATTCACCTGATCAATCAGGAAATTGACAGTATGCAAACAGGTGTGTGTATATATAGGCTATATAAGTATCTACACCAGGGGTCTGCAACATTTACCCTCAAAAGAACCATCAAACCTTTTGGACCCATAAAATGATGACACTTTTATACAGTATAACTATATTGCATTTATGAAATTTTAGATCAACAAAGTCACACACCCCTTCTGTGCTCCTCTCATAACAGATGTCTATTTCTTGTTTTTATCCATGTTAAATATTTTCAAAGCTACATGGAGACACTGCAGTGGGGCTAAAGAGCCACCAGTTGCAGACCCCTGATCTACACGTACAGTATTATGTACATAATATACTGTAATGTACACTATAGTGTAAGCAGCAGTATGGTGTAAAATTTTTTAGAGCTTCTAAGGTGAAGGAAATAAATAGTAGGATATCAGTTATGTAGCACCTGACCGGCAATTAAAACTGTAGCTTAAAAACTTATATTTCCATGCTAATTAAGAGGACATTGACGAATTGCAATATAACCAGTGTCCAACATCAAGTGCCATTTTTTAAAGGACTGGGCAAATTGTATGAGAACAGACAGAAACCCATTCTGGAATTCCCGCCTGAGCCGTCTGCTTTCTTCAGCTTCCGCCTGCTGGAATGCCAACTTTCCTCCTCAGCACTCTTTCCTCAGCATGGTGGGCTATCATCAGCTGCATGTACTGGTCTCGCTGCTAGTTTCCACGTTGCAGGATGGCCCTATTTTCATCATCCATGCTCCTCAGCTCCTCAAGGAAGTCTGAATCCCTTTTCCTCTAAATCAAAATATAGACACAAAATGTACATTTAATACTTTCATTTCAAAAATAGTTTTTAATTAAAGGTTGAAAATGAAATTAAAAGGAATGATGCATAGTTTTAACCCTCCCCACCAAACATGGCCTCCCTCAACCCATGCGAAAAATGTTGAGCACCAATGCATCCTACACGTGTCATTTTATTTGTTGTGTTATTTTAAAGCATTTGGAAATGGATAGAAATTGTCTTGAAATGTTTTTTAGGCTGTTGGTTTTATGTAAGCTAGTGTACTGCGTGATTACTGTAGGTTATGTGGTATGATTACATTTACAAATAATAGTTAATCTAATTTATTGATGTTGTTATGGTCAAATATATGCTTTGCATTGATGAATGTGGATAGATTTTTGAGCAGTAGTTGAGTAGCTAGGAAACAACAAAAACAACACAGTAGAAACCCATTTCAGTAGCACAAACCCCTAAACCCATTGAGATTACGAATCATAATACAAGAACATTTTATTCTTTAAAAAGACAACATGGCTTTGTACCTCGGCTTCTATGTGTTTCGGAAGTAGATTTGGGACGAGGGCTACTGGTGCTCGCAAGAATATTACGATGAGAAAAGTTAATTTTGATAACTAGAAAAAAGTTTCAGAGAATATCATTTTGAAGTGATATTATTTACCTTCAATAAACTGGCCCTCGGATTCTTGGCTAGCTTCCAACAACGCACGTGCAGAGTCTTGTTTGTGCTCTCTCAGAAAAAGGAAGGTCTGTGCCCTAATAACCGTTTGTGTGCCGGTCAGAACTATTAGTGTTGTTATGGTCCTTTGTTATTTTGTAGTTCTGCTTTAATTTCTTTAGCTTCTCTCTGCACTGTTTTCCTGTGTGAACAATACCCAGCGTGCACAACCAACTTCATATTTTGAGATACACTTACTTTCTCATTACGATCGTCATTTCCAGCTCCCGCTGTATTTCATCCTCAGCATAAATGCACATTAAAGCCTGAACGTCATCGTCGGTTTATCAGTCGTATTTTTTACATTCAAATTTAATGATTTTGAATTCGCTAATAAAACTGTTACTGTTTACATGGTGGCGGAGTTTTAAAAATGGTGGTTGCGATAAAAAATTCAAAGTGGATTCAACCAATCGAAACGCTACGTTTACCAACCAATCAGCATGTTCTGTGCCAAAGTCCAACCCCCTAAAGTTCAGGAACTTTCAAAAGTACTACCCTCAGAGGTACTTCTTACTGGGGTAAAAATCTACCCAGAACATTATTTTGTTCCTGGGCGCTTCGTGTGTTTCGACCAAAGTACCACCCCAAAGCCCCTAATTCCTGGGGAAAGTTCCTGCGGTGGAAAAGGGACATTTTTCTGTGAGAGGTATGATGTTGATAGGGAGATATTTTATAATAAGGTTAGAGAGGCTAAGTGGGGATGGGAGCTGGGTGGGGTGCTTGGGGGTGGAGGAGGGAAGTAGGTCGTGCTAAAGGCATTATTTATTTTTCTTAGGAACATATGGCTTTATAGGAGGATAGAGCAGTGAGGCCGTGACAGGCCTCACACTCCAGTGCAGTAGGTGGCGGTATATGCACCTTAAGTTGGATGCAATCTGCCAATAAGCTGAAAGAAGAAAGTTTGTGTCAATTCTGCAAACAAATAATCAAGAAATCGCAAACGAGAGAGCTGGCAGCGTAACCGCAAAGCTGATATTGAGAGCAAAATTCTGATCAGTGAGAAAACAGCAGAAGGAACTGTAAACAAAAATACAAATTATCAAACAAGTAAAAGTCCAACAGTTTGTTTGCAAGTTAGAAGTTTTAGTTTTGACATTACATTTTTTGTTTCACTGAGTTTTATTTTCTCTCAAATTCTTATTTTTGTTTGATATTCCAAAAGTTTTGTTTGATAATTTTGACTCAAATCTGATTCCATAGTATTTGACCTATTGTAGGTATGTGTGCCTATGTAAAGTGAGGGTGTCAAACAGATTTTTGGCATTTTGCATTTGACACTTTGCCGATTTATTAATGAACCCTATTTAGCGGCTTCTTTTTAACCTTGTAAGTTTTACCTTTGACTATAAAACTTTTAAATCAGTGTGTCTTTGGAACAGCTGAAGAGATGCTCGATAGTCCGTCACCAAAAACGGTTGCTCCTCTCCTCACTTCTCTCACTTTCATTCTGCATCCACTGTTTTTGTGCTTCTTGGTGACTTGTCTCAAAACTTCTTGTGAGCCTCCTGGGTTGTATTAGGCTTTTTCATTCTGAAATATGTATCTTTAATTGAATAGTTTTGAGGGCATTTGTTCCATATTATGAAGTCAAAATAACACCTAAATTATTATAATTATGATGACACATGACACATGTGGCCAACAAGAGGATTAAATGGACTGAACTCCACCTTTATCATTCTATTGATAGAAAAGCACTGCATGTGATCTCTGCATGAAGCTGTGTAAAACTAATAATACATAATACTATAATGGGTAGGTATATTCCCAGTCGTCTGTATATGACTCAGCTCTGATTCATACTGTACATACCGGTAGAGTTCTCTTAGTATATCCTTTTAATTAATCCAAATTGTTGTATTAATTTCAAGTAAAAATGTAGAATTATTATTATTTTTTTATTATTTATGTTAATTTTTGAATTCTCGTGAAAGGAAACTATGCCAAGATAGTATGGTGCTTTTTACTTGTAGCTGATTTAAACTGTCCAATGTCTGGTTATATGGTGTAAAGCTCTGGGATTTAGACCTTATCAATCCAATTATGTGTGTGTACTGAAGCGTCTTTGTTTTCTCCAATTTTAAGATTTCCAATACTATTGCTAGTAGAAACAGATTGTTTCAGTTTAGCAGTGTACTCAAAAGCATGGGGAAAAACAAGACAACCAAAGAATTTCTCTTTCCCAATGCAAGGCATCTTAAACATGTTATGCCCATCTTTTGCTGTTCATAGGGAAATGCATTTTGATCTTCTTGGGTTATATATACGCGTGGTTTAGAAATAAACTATTGAAGCACACCTGTTAATGAACTCTGTAGGGCTGTGCATGTGCTGACTAACACAATTATGAAAAGGCTGGTTGTCAACCGTAAGACACATCATTCACCAAAGTTTGTGCCAGCAAAGCATTTTAAGGCCAGAGAAATTGCCTGTGACAACCGTAACTAACAAACAAATGCGGGAAGAGACAGAAACTGCTTCGTTGTATTTCCTCCAATTTCATTCTTTGGGAACAATTAAGTTGACCCTCCAAGGCCACAGGAGCTGTTAATAGTCACTAACTGTCAGTTGTTTTCTTCTGCATGTCTCATTGTTTTTCACACTGTGCATGTCATGCCTTACATCCCTGCTAAGGTCCGGAATAATATGTTTCAGTCTGTGTGCATGGGCTGGTCTGTGTGCTTCTGCCGGGGTCAGATGGGACCTGGAACTCCCTTCAGACACCAAAATGTACTGCTTTTAAAAAAAAGTACAATGACAAATTCATGGTACCCACAGTAAACTATGGCGGTGGCAGTGTTATTCTGTGAGGTTGTATGCAGTGCTGGGTAAAATAGCTTGTCCAGTTACATTCCAGTTACTTGCTGATTTCACAAGTTTTGAGAAGTCCCTAATTAACACAAAATGATCAGTTAAATGGAGTACATACCTTACTGGTGACCATGATTGATGTTTTATAGGTTAATTTTAAGATATGAACTCTGTTTACCTGATCATTTTGTCTTACTTAGGGACTTCCCAAAACTTGTGAACTCAGCAAGTAACTGGATTGTAACTGGAATGTAACTGAAAAGTAGCTTTACCCAACACTGGTTGTATAAGTGCTGCAAGTCTCAGCGAATTGCACTTTATTGAGGGCATCATGAATTCACAGATGTACTATGAAATACTGAAAGAGAAGATGTTACCATCTCTCCACCCTGGGTCACCGTGCACTCTTTCAACATGATTATGACCCAAAACATACATCCAAGGCCACTGTTGCATTTCTGAGGAAGAACAGGGTGGAAGTTATTCAGTTGCCAAGTATGTCACCTGACCTTAACCCAATAGAAAACCTATGGTGAGTTCTGAAAATAAGGGTCTAGCATCAAGGCTCTGAAAATGTGTGTTCTCCAAGAATGGAGAAAGCTAAACATGGCAGTACATCGCCTCTCCACATCCAGTAGAGTTGGGGCTGACATTAAAAATCACGGTGGCCCTACAAAATGTTAGATTTGGTAGAATATGTTTAG
Organism: Umbra pygmaea; assembly: GCA_016801145.1. Classification (NCBI taxonomy): domain Eukaryota; kingdom Metazoa; phylum Chordata; class Actinopteri; order Esociformes; family Umbridae; genus Umbra; species Umbra pygmaea. The sequence goes on from JACXGM010000886.1 coordinate 25,271, forward strand.
GGTCTACTTATTTTTGCAACACCTAATTTGGATAAAATCTATTATTTTTTATCCCAATGATGTTGGTGACCAACATTTTATGTTCTTCATAAAAGCTAATGTTGCACAGAACTCAGTTTTGTTGAATTTCAGCTAATTGTTCTGTTCTTTTAAATCTTAAATTTCAAAGGTGGTGTACTCATTTACACTGAGTACTGTATCTAGAAAATGTGCTCAATTGTTGTGTTGCTATAAAATATCAATATAAATAGTAATAATGTGACCCACCACCTATACTTGGGCTTATTGACACAAAAGTATTTTTTATACATTTTATGAAAGTACAGATTCAGAGCTTTGAAATGCTATATCATGCACTGAAATAGAAGAAAAATCTGGAAAGTTATGATGCTTCAAATGTTGACAGATATGGAATTCCAGTACTGAGAAATCACCCCTTAAGGGTTAGCCAAAATTTTCACCCCAACATAGGTCTCCTTTGTTCATGAGCATTTAAGATCATTCCACACCCTCCTAAGCTTTAGCACCACCCATATTTTGCAAGTAACTGTCAACTGTCAAACAAATACAGCAAGGTGAATGACTCAGACTCATTCAAAAATGGCAGTAAACCTAAAGTGTCTTATTTTGGAACCACTTAACTCTAGTACAGTAAAAGGTATATATATTAGGCATGTTAACGATTAATCGACGATCGATTGATTGATCGTTAAGAATTTACTTGATACAATCCAATCTGAAAATGAGCAACGGTTTGTTTCACATTATAGTCTAGCAATGAGTATATTTTCAATTAAGCGCCACCAGGGGGCGCACATTCTGATTCTGCCGCGAGCAGCATCAGCATTGAGTCTGCTGCTAGTGCTTCTGGCTAGTGATGTGCGATACCACATAATTCCTATTCGATCCGATACCAAGTAATACCCAGGCTGGTATCGCCAATATCAATACCAATACCTTTTACGTATTGTATTTGTAGTGTGATGTGACAACTAGTTTAAAGTAAAAAAGTAGGCTGTGGGCGTACCAATTCCAAATTACAGCTGCATATTGACAGTACAATAAACTACTCTCATATTATTTAATTAAAAAGAAAATCTCAGAGACTTGTAGGCTCCAGAAAAACAGGTTGAAAATTAAAACCTTAACAGACATGAATAATTTTCCCACAGTCAGTGATCGTGATAGTCACGTTATCTCCCTCTACCTGGACAACTTAAAACAGGTTGAAAACTAAAGCCTTAACAGACATGAATAACTTTCCAACAATCAGTGATAGCAAGATAGTCGCGTTATCTCCCTGTACCTGGACAACTTATGCCGTTGCAGGGTCTTTGTAGCGGGAAGTTAAAGAAGGGCTGCTGCAGCAGCCGGCTCGGTCACAGAGCCGCAGTACATACACAACTGACCGGCGGAAGGAGAAGTAGTTCCTTTCCCTAACCGGATATAATTACACTTTTCTGGTGACAACAAGTTACTTATGATAGCTTAAACACTCAATCCAAATTACTGAGTTTAAATATTGATCTTTTTATATGAGAATCGATACTAGAGCAGGAGACGTTGGTATCGTAAATATCAATACATTAGTATCGATCCGCACATCACTACTTCTGGCATTAACGTACAAGTCAGAAGCTACATGTCCACGATCCATCCTCTTTGCAAAGTGATGAGACCCGGGAGCAATCTGTTGCAGCTACCAATCAGTGCCTGTTTTCCAAGCCCAAAACATGGATGTTTTGTCACAGCAGCAAATATCCTTGGTATGTGTTACATCAGCCACTAAGTATGACATTGGCAATGTTAAGACTGACGAACTGAAAAGTGCATCCAATTCTGTCAAAGTAAAACCATTACAGTCTACATTTGGTTTGGTCTTGCTGTTGCATAGTGTTGTTACTAGCTAGCTTGAGGAATAATTATTCACATGATGAAAGGACCGCGTTTGCTTTTACTCATAATGCCGACCTTTAGTGCACGGTTTTCTGAGTTAGATAAAAAAAACAATATTAATCAATCTCTCTTCCTCATGCACTCGCTCGTTTAGTAGACTGCATAATTATACATATTGCGCATGCGTTTTGGGGACTGTTCTTGGTGTGTACTATGAAATAGAATACTGCCGCTATCCCTGTTAATTCCACATGTATACTCGATAACTTCAAGGTTTCTGCCCTTTCATTTCCTACAGCTCCTCACAGGTTTCACAAAAATATCAATCATGCCAGAAAAAAATCGGGGAGTCTGGGGCAACTCAAAGACTAGCAAAGATATGAACTGTTCATACGTTGTTGACGGGAGCTGTTATTTGGCGTTGGAGGTTTGTCGCTGACCATAAAAAATGGGTCTGGGACAGCTATATCATCAATAAACTCAAATATTACATGGCTTAAATGTTGAATAGAGGAGCGGTTTTGTTAGCATAATCAGGAACCGCATTTTGCCTTGTAACGTTTTACTGTGGTTTCAGCTGTAATATGAGTCCTATAAGATGTCTATAGTTTGTTTTACGTTACATTTTAATAACGATTAATCGATGGTTGATCGTTAAAGTTATCAATGCTTGATTAAGGGAAGTTCCTACATTTAGCAACCCTAATATATATATATACAAATGTTTTAATTAGGGGGCATGTATGGGATAAAATAAGGGCCAATAATATTTTGAGGATGTGAAGTGATGTTTACATGTGTAAAAAAAATGTGTGAATGTGTAAAAAAGTTTTTCATCTGTAGAAATATTTTGTGAATGTGTAAAAAGGTTTTGCATCTGTAGAAATATTTTGTAAATGTCTACAAATGTTTTGTGCAATGCTGGAGTTATAAAACCCAAGTTACAAGTTGCAAATTTTTTACTGTATCAAAACAGAGCCAAAATGTTATCAAATCAGCCTGTTGATTAGCCAATCATGATGCCCACCGATCAACCATTTCAATCTTTAATGTAGCTATCATTATACAGAATTCTGTGTATTTATATTTAGGCAATCCAAATTGCAAATGTAAGCGGTGTTATTAAATTGTTTGTGTTCTTGCCGCCACTAGTAGTCTGCACGTTTCGGTACCTTACTTGTGTATGTTGTGTAAAAACTCTGGGAGTAGTGTCACCCTGAACAATTTGTCCATTCATTCCCATGGGACTTTTTTAAATGATAATATTTCGTACACCGTTTTACCTTCCACAACCGAAACGTGATCGGAAACAAGCAGCACGTTTCGGTACCTTACTTGTGTGTGTAGCATAAAAACTCTGGAAGTAGTAGCGCCCGGAATCTTTCCATTTATTCCTATGGGACTTTATTCGCCACAAAAACTATGATATTTTGCGAATCGTTTTACGAAACCTTACACAAAACAATAACAACTTGAATATGTAGTATGTAGGGCTGTAACGATACACCAAACTCACGATTCAGTTCGTATCACGATTTTTGACCCACGGTTCGATACACACCTCGATTCTTTTTTTGGGGGGGAGTGAGACAAAAATAATATTTTTAGTAAATAACATTTAAAAAACCTGTATAAACTGACCATAGTTAAATTGATTAACTATGCTAATTATTAACAATATACCTAAGTAAAATAAATGAACAGCCAAAGCTATAACACTTATGTTGTCTTTGTAACAAAATACTGTTGAAAGACAAACGGAACTAAACTCCATTGTGGAGATGATGCGGGCATGTCGAAAATCACTCTTCAATCAAGTTCTCTTAAAATTACAAAGTAAATTAAATGGCTTCTGTTTCACACTCACGACCAGCAATTCAAACTAATTAGAAGAAACTCCACAAAGCCTAGCTGTTCAGTCAGTAGATCAAATTATTCAAAAGTAATACGTAAACAGAATGAGAACGTGGAGATTAACTGCTCAATGAGTGGGTCGTTATTTTCGTTGCTTTGATGTACTGAGAGATGCGCGATTTAATACTGATCACAAGAAATATGTTTCAGTAAACAAAGCTGCAAGGACACAAATAAAATATCATAAACAATACTCACAAACAGACAAAGCTTATAAGGTAACTAACGAATAAATTAGCTGCGTTGCTGTGAGGTAAACGCATGGAGCTGCCACAATCACCTGCTATTACTATAATCTGCCAGCAGTTGCTAACTAAATGTTTCTCAGAGAAAGCGTTTAGCTATGGCTTCTTTCGACAAAATACAATTGAACAAAAATAGCATGAATGTCGAATTTCTTTGAGACATTTTTAGACTTTAAATTCTGGAAAACAAAAATAAGATTATTTAAGTATTTTTAATGATCTGTGGACACGTTATTCAACTAGCTCTTGCAGGTAGGCGTCACATGATTGGAAAGTTAGTCAGATGACACGTAATTGGAGAATACTTACAGGTAAAATTAAATAATTTATCATCAACTAGTTTTGTGGTGTAGGTCTACGTATTTTATAATGTTCACTTCAAATAATACTAATAGTAATGTAACGATGTGGTTGCATTAGATCTGGACAGGAAAGATAACTGAGAGTTGGAAGGGGTGTGTCGCGATTCTGCCTTCCCAGACCGCGACACAGATTCGTGGATCTGAGTGTCACGATTTCGGTTTCATAACACATATCGTTACAGCCCTAGTAGTATGTGTATGTAGCTTTAAAACTCTGGGAGGAGTAGAGGGGCAAATATTTGCTATAAGTTTAATAATAATATATATGTCAGATAATAGTATGTGTTCCTTGCCTAAGGCAAGAACACTTAAATATGTCACACTATACTCATAGAGTTTAGTGGCATGTTTATGAAATGTGTAATGTTTCCTTTGTTGTCAATCAATTTTTAACACATTGAATTAAACGCTATTATTCAGAATGCGAAACTAGGAAAGGCTAGGAATCCACTAAAGAAGATGGTTCCCTAAAGAAGCTAGCATCACACTGGTAAGTTTCACCTGTGTCACTTGTGAACTCTCTATGCTTGTGATAAAGCATCAGCCTTGGATTCCTCCGTGTTGACTGACTCCAGAATGCAGAGAAGTAACGAGAACATGCCTCGCTAGAATCTTTTGCCTCTTAGTGGATGGATTGGTGGGCAGCGTAAATTCACTACCTATTCACTACCGTAAATAGTGTGACATATTTACTAACTTATAATGTTTTAATAAGACCATTTACATTTGCAATCTGATTGCATAAATATATAATAAATACACAGAATCCTGTGTAATGCTAGCTACATTATGGATTGAAATTGTTGATCGGTGGGCAGCGTTCTGATTAACTAATCAATAAGCTGATTGAATAACATTTTGGCCCTGTTTTGACAGTTAGTATTTCACAACTCGTAACTTGGGTTTTGTAACTCCAGTGTTGCACAAAATCTTTACAGACTTTTACAATATATTTCTTCTACATATGCAAAACTTTTTTACACATTCACAAAATATTTCTACAGATGCAAAACAGTTTTACACAGGCAAACATCACTTCACAATCTCAAAATATTATTAACGCTTATTTAATGTTATAGGCATGGCCTAATGAGTGACATTTGGTGCTGGAGTTCTAAATTGTGGTCACTTTCTGCTATTGCTTCAGCTAATTCCAGGCACTGAACGTGACTTATCTGCAGTATTTGTGCTTTTACCATATTATTTTTTTCAAAATAATTACTTTACAAATTATTTATCTGCGAAGTGGCATCAGTTGTGCGCAGAAATTGAAGATCTGAAAAAGTCTATATAGCGATTGACAGACATTGAATTTACACAAAATTACACATTACATAAAACGTTATGGTGACTGGCAACCGCTGACTAGCAACCGCTAGCAGTGCAAAGTAGCATACTGGTAGCATGTAGCCTAGCTTTGCATTCTTCTTAGCCTTTGCTAACTTGGAAATGACTCACTTAGGTGGGCATGGCATCAGCAACCAGGCACCTAAGCTCCACCCACACCCCACATCTTTGCCCATTTTTGGTCATCAAGGAGTTACGCCGAGTGACACTACCAAAATGGCGATGGTCAGCTCCACCCACAATGAGCTTTAAAACTATTTTCAGACACCAATGCGTGATGTCACAGTTAATACACCCATATTTTTTACTCTCTATGGATTTTACCCACTTATTTATATCATGTGATTGAAAAAACCCTTATAGTACACTTCAAAATATACTGCCAGTGTAATAATATTTTAAATGTGTCACTAGTAAACTAACAATGGTAAGTAAAATTAAAGTACATTTGCTGTGCATAAATAAAAGTCACTGTTATATTCCAAAACACTTGACACCAATTCCTAAACACTTGACACCAAAGGCTTACTGGTCAAATGAACAGTGTAACTCTACTCCAGTCCAAGTGTATTTTTTTGTTTTTAGTAATTTGTCTGACATTCTAATCCAGAGTGACTTACAGTAAATACAGGAACATCCTTTCTGGATCAACTTATGGTAAAGCTCCCTTGCTCAGGGACACAAAGCAAGTTGATACAGTCAGAATCAAACCGGCAACCTCCCAAATAAAACTTCTGACTCCCTGACCAAGCGTCTTGGTCACAGCCTTGTGATGTTTGATTCCCACAGTGAACCAGTGAGACAAATGGGCCCTATTTTAATGATCTAAGCGCACGGCCTGAAACGCATGGCGCAAGAGCGCTTTGGGCATGTCCAAATCCACTTTTGCTAGTTTGACAGTGGAAAAAGTGACAGTGCGCTGGGCGCATGGTCTAAAAGGGTTGTACTAAGTATCTTCATTAATTCATAGGTGTTTTTTGGTGTAACATGCAATAAACCAATCAGAGATTCATCTCTAATTCCCTTTAAGAGCCAGGCGCGTTTATACCTTTTGCTATTATGATGGCGGATTTGCACCGCAATATTTTTATTTGTAATCTTTTGCATGTTTGTGTGCTGCTGCGCTTCCCTGTGTGTGTGCAACAAACACATTATAACTCTCAACATCAAAGTGAAAATAACATTTAAATATATTCAGCAAATATTCAACAAATATTAAAATTGAATTAATGAAATGCCTGATTTGTATAATTGATCAGCCCCTGGTTTGGATAAGTGATCAGAATAACCATTATAAACTTGCTCAGGTACAACCAGCCTGCTAACATTAGGCTTCACACTGATTTTAAAAACAACTGGAGAATGTTCACTGTTTTCACATTTGAAAATATCCAAGCTATCTAGGTAGTGGTAGTTAAATTTTGATAAACAACATCTACAGTTACCAGTGGTTTTCCCCAGGGTTCTGTTTTAGGCCCGCTTTTTTTCATTAATTATATGCTCCCTCAGTTATATTTTGAGGAATTATGGTATTCATTTTCACTGTTATTCGGATGACACCCAACTTTACATGTCTGCCAAACCCACTGGTTCTTTTCCTCCCCCATCTTTGTCCAGCTGTCTAGCTGAAATTAAAGATTGGCTTTCAGCTAACTTCTTGAAACTAAATGGCAACAAAACGTAGGCTTTACTATTTCGCACTAGATGTGTTCTATTTAAATCTAATAGTTTTCCTTTGTACATTGACAATAATACAATATGTCCTTCCACACAGGTTAAAAGTTTGGGTGTCATCATGGGTAGCACACTGTCCTTTGAAAATCAAATTAATAATATCACACAGATTATGCACTCACCTAAAGGATTTTTAGGAACACCATACTAATACTGTGTTTGACCCCCTTTCGCCTTCAGAACTGCCTTAATTCTATGTGACATTGATTCAACAAGGTGCTGCAAGCATTCTTTAGAAATGCTGGCCCATATTGATAGGACAGCATCTTGCAGTTGATGGAGATTTGTGGGATGCACATCCAGGGCACTAAGCTCCCGTTCTACCACATCCCAAAGATGCTCTATTGGGTTGAGATCTGGTGACTGTGGGGGCCATTTAAGTACAGTGAACTCATTGTCATCTTCAAGAAACCAATTTGAAATGATTCGAGCTTTGTGACATGGTGCATTATCCTGCTGGAAGTAGCCATCAGAGGATGGGTATATGGTGGCCATAAAGCGATGGACATGGTCAGAAACAAGGCTCAGGTAGGCCGTGGCATTTAAACGATGCCCAATTGTTGCTAAGGGGCCTAAAGTGTGCCAAGAAAACATCCCCCAAACCATTACACCACCACCACCAGCCTGCACACTGGTAACAAGGCATGATGGATCCATGTTCTCATTCTGTTTACGCCAAATTCTGACTCTACCATCTAAATGTCTCAACAGAAATCGAGACTCATCAGACCAGGCAACATTTTTCCAGTCTTCAACTGTCCAATTTTGGTGTACTCTTGCAAATTGTAGCCTATTTTTGTCCACTTGTGGCTTCACAAGTGCTTTGCTGCATAAACAAGTAGTTATTTGAGTCAAAGTTTCTCTTCTATCAGCTTAAAACAGTCAACCCATTCTCCTCTGACTTCTAGCATCAACAAGTCATTTTCGCCCACAGGACTGCCGCATACTGGATGTTTTTCCCTTTTCACACCATTCTTTGTAAACTCTATAAATGCTTGTGCTTGAAAATCCTAGTAACTGAGCAGATTGTGAAATACTCAGACCGGCCCGTCTGGCACCAACAACGATGCCACGCTCAAAATTGCTTAAATCACCTTTCCCATTCTGACATTCAGTAGAGTTCAGGAGGTTGTCTTGACCAGGACCACACCCCTAAATGCATTGAAGCAACTGCCATGTGATTGGTTGAGTAGATAATTGCATTAATGAGAAATTGTCCGGGTGTTCCAAATAATCCTTTAGGTGAGTGTATATTTCCACTTATATCCCTTTACTATACATCCCTTTCTCTCAAATAACATTACTGCAGTTCTTATCCACGTACTAGTCACTTTTCGTATAGACTATTGTAATGCTCTTCTCACAGGTGTTCCCTCCAAACTGCTACATAAGCTTTAGCTGGTTCAGAATTTGGCACCTCATGTTCTTTCTAGGACACCTTCTATTGAGCACATTTCTCCAGTTCTGCAGCAATTGCACCGGCTTTCAGTAAAGTATAGAGTTGAATTCAAGATCTTGCTACTTACCTACACCCCAATACCTTAGTCAACTTTTCCATGTTTACACTTTTTCACGTGCTCTCAGATCTTCATCTTCAATTTCTTTTGTGGTTCCTTGGATTCGACTAACTACGGTGGGTGCCAGATCTTCTAGTTATGCTGCCCCCCGTCTATGGAACTCCCTTCCCCTTGATGTTTGCAATAGCGATTGCTTGCTGACTTTTAAAATGTGTCTTAAGACACATTGTTTTATACAGGCTTTTTAGAACATGTTTTATTTAGTTTTTACAGCATTTTATCTGTATGTGCGGGTTTTTTGTTGTGATCTGTCTTATCTGTATTGCTTGTGAGGTGACCTTGATTGTTATGAAAGGTGCCATTAAATAAAATGTATTATTATTATTATCATTATTATTATTATTAGGGTTCAACCACGAAGTGGTAGAACCCTATTGTTTTTGTGTTGAATGGTTATTATTATTATTATTATTATTTGTTGTCTGCCACGCCAGCTGAAATTCCCGTGAGCTGAAATGAGCTAGAAACATAAAACTTGGGGGAATAACTCGAAATGGTTTGCATGTGCTTCCATAGAAATATGAACCCAATCGGCCACATGGTGGCGCTGTAATTAAGGCTTCAAAATGTAAACTTTGAAAGGCCACGCTCCTCACACCGTAAGTCCGATTGACTTGACATTTCTCACACAGGTGCAACTCAGTGTGCTCTACAAAAAAGCCTCAAGGACCATTAAGGTCCGCCTACAAAAATTTTCCGCCATTTTGAATTTTTGGAAAAACACATTTTTGACATCTCCTCCTAAACCGTAGCTCCGATTGCCACCAAGATTTCTGTGAATCATCATTGGACCAAGTATTTTAAAAATAAGATAAACCATGTTGATATCTCAATTACTTTTCAAGTTATTGACCATTGAACTTTGAAAGGGGTGTGGCTCTGGACATTAATGAACACAAATGAGCAACCGTAAGTTCAATCATCACAAAACTCACAGGATATGTTCAGATAAATTCCCCAGACAGTTTCATATACATGCACCTCCAGGGGGCGCTACAAGCGCAAGATAGGTGAGTAGCAATACACAAATTGTACTATTAATTCTCCAATCATGAAATATCTCTCAGGACATGTCCTCATAAATAACTGAACCATGCCCTGCAAGTTTTAATGAAATTGACCACTTGGGGGCGCTTTAAATGTATAATAACTACACGTGGAATGACAAATCAAGCTATAGATAATAAAATGTTTCTCCAATTGTTACAAAACTTGCAGGATATGTTTTATAACAATGTTGAACCACAGGTGTGAAATCTTCCGCCATTTTGAATATTTTGAAAAAAAATATTATTGACATTCTTCTACACCATAGCTCCGATTGCCACCAAATTTTCAGTGAATCATCATTGGATCAAGCTTATTAATAGTTGAATAAAGCATGTCAATATCTTAATTACTTTTCAAGTTATTGACCAATGAACTTCGAAAGGGGCGTGGCTCTGGACATAAATTAACACAAATCAGCAACCGTAGGGCCAATCATCACAAAACTCACAGGATATGTTCAAATAAGTTCCCCAGATATTCTCAGACGGTTTCATATACATTGACCATTAGGGGGCGCTACAATCGCAAGATAGGTGAGCGGCAATACACAAATGTTACTATCAATTGTATATTTATTTTCCAATCATGACAAATCTCTTAATAAGTAACTGAACCACACCCTGTATGTCTCATTCAAATTGACTACTAGGGGGTGATTTATATGTATAATGACTATGTGGAATTACATAAATCAAGCTATAGATCACAAAAATGATAGGATATGTTTTATAACAATGTTGAACCTTGTGTGAAATTACTTTGAAGTCGCTTTTGAGAAAAAAGGGTTCAACCCGCAAATCGCCGCTTGCGGGTATATTTATTATTATTATTATTATTATTATTTAAAAGTCTAGTTAGCAATAATACAGTAGCATTTAACTGTTTTGTTGATGGATAACTATCCGAAAAGCAGACAAAACAGCTGGAAATTAGCTAGTTTGCTAACAAAACTTTATTCTAACACACCCTTATTCTACTAGCTAAATTGCTAAGTTTCCTAGATAATGTAACATTATGTTAGTTATCTGCTGACTAAGTCTGACTAACCTCTCTCTTGGTATTATATTGCACCCAACGCAATTTACTTTTTACACTGACGCATGTATGATTCCTATTTTGTACCCGACGCACATGGGAATTTTCCACAGACACGTATCGGTAAATTAGGGAATGAACTTGCGCTCCCGGTGGCGGTTCAGCGAAAACAAAGAACCATGTTCCGGCGTAAATGTTCCCTGGTGCTATTTTGCAGTTCCTGAAAACAGACCAGGATAACCTAGTTCAAAGTCAGTGGCGTGTTAATCAGATGCTATTTTAAGGGTGCATGCTTGGGCATAATGTAGTGTGCACAACGCACATACACTTTGCTCCTCTCATCTACACAGACACAGCAGTTCCCATTATTGCAACCCATACATAATTACAAGGACAAATATTACCACACAAGGGAAATCATTATGGTGTACGAAGATGTGAAAAAATAGACATAAATCTAGTGTACACATTTACCCAAATTGTTATGAATGAATTATTTGCACTGATATACATCGACCACAAGGGAACCCATTCAATCAACATACAAGTAATTTGCGATGCTAATAGTAAAATCACCCATGTCTTTGTGAATTATACTGGCTCAAGCCACGACTCAATTAAGCTGGCAAACTCTGCCATTCCTGCCTTATTTGAGGGGAATCCCCCCCTTGGATGGGTGGCTGTGAAAGGGAAAACGGCTATCCGTTAAAGACATGGCTGATTACTCCACTTATGATGCCAGCAACAGTGTGTGAAATGCTGTTTAATCGAAAACACACAAACATGCAGTGTAGCATAATTTAACAAACATTCGGCACTCCGAAAATATGCTTCAGGTGTTTGGATAAGACAGTAGGCACTTTACAGTACCCAAAAAGTTGTAGCATTCTTTGTGGCTTGTTGTGTTTTACACAACATTTCCATGAATCATGGATGTGTTGATGACATAAATGAGGAAATGAGGACTTAAGGAGACGTGATGTTGAAATGCATGTGCCATTGCCACGTAAACCCAAATGCCCCAGCAGCAGCAGAACGGGAGAGGAGAGCTTATTTGACAGAAGAGTGAGTTAAGCAAAGTACTCTCGGTCTAATGTTAGACTACATTGCAAAAATATCACCATGCATTTGTAACCTTGTTTTTCTGTAAGGTGAGCCCAAAATATCGGAAAGTATGTCTTTGTGACATTTTTATATTTACATTTTGTAAAAAATAAAAATCAATAGCAATTTGCCATTATAATAGCAATCCACCATGGAACAAGCGCACCTGCTCTTAAAGGGAATGTGAGATGACAGTCTGATTGGTTTATTGCACATTACGCCCAAACCACACCTATGACTAATGTAGCTACTTCAGACCTACCCATTTTTATTTTGCGTCGGGCATAATAACAACAGGGCCCAGGACCCGCCCACAATGTCACTTGCGTTTCGCAATGTATGCATCTCCGTCGTATATGGAAAAGCTGTGAAAAATGTATTTTCAAAAACATTACTTGTGTTTACAGCTGTTTAAAATGGGTATATGATGCAATGTGATGAAGCAGGAGAGTACACATTTATTTTGAATGAAGGACAATGGGGAGAAATCATATTTCTAACAATGGTAAGGTTTAACACTAGAACCACCAGGCCTTCCACACTACTTAGAATTGCCAACTACTAATGCCACTCAGTGTAATTATCATATGAATCTTGTGTTTTTTTTACAACCGAATTCTCCTCCGCAACCTCCAGATAAGCCATCACTACTGCATCTAGCAATCAAGAGCATCACCCCAATTGTGTTTTTAAAAAATAGTAAAATGGTCTAAAAACTGATTAATTACATGAAGATTTTTGTTGTTCAAGGTATTATTTAGCTGTAGAAGACAGATAAATATATAATATCAAAGGATACATGCTGCAGTATTTTTCTAAATTTTTATGCTCCAAGAATTGGAATTCTTAAGTCTATAGAATAAAAATCCACCACAGTTACTTTATTCACAGATAAACCAGTTATAATTTTATTTCTGTTGTATGTTGTTAATGTAGAATGTAAAAAAGATTTTCAACTAAAATATGCAGATCATGTTTTGCGCAATTTGAAGTATAGGCTATAGTGCCGTAATAGGGCTCCTTGTTATTGGGTTTTTCAAATTTTCTAATTCAAGCTATATTAATAATTTTTTCCAGTGTTTCTTGAATACATTAAAATCAGATTTTAATACTGTTGGTTAGAATTTTAGTAAAACGAGTGCTTTGTGTTCACTACTCTTAGCTTTAGTGATTAGTGAAATTGTCTCTTTATTTGCCTGCCTGTCAGTAACGGTTTCCCCCATAACTAGTTATACCTATATAAAACTTAAATGCCTTTTGATTGTATTTGCTAGGCAAACTAAAACATGAGTTTTTTAATGATTGATGAACAAAAGAAAGATTTGCAAATAATGAATGACACAAACTTTATACATTACTGTATTTTTTATTTATTTTACATTTGACTAGAAGCAGTGGCATGGTCTCTCGGAAAATGTGTTTACCATTTACACATCCATGCTCTTTCCACAATACAGTGGGGCAAAAAACTATTTAGTCAGCTACCAATTGTGTAAATTCTCCCACTTAAAAAATGAGAGAGGCCTGTAATTTTCATCATAGGTACACTTCAACTATGAGAGTGAAAATGAGAATTAATTATTTAATGAATTTATTGATAAATTATGGTGGAAAATAATTTTTTGATCAATAACAAAAGTTCATCTCAATACTTTGTTATATACCCTTTGTTGGCAATGACAGAGGTCAAACGTTTTCTGTCTTCACAAGGTTTTCACACACTGTTGGTGGTCTTTTGGCCCATTCCTCCATGCAGATCTCCTCTAGAGCAGTGATGTTTTGGGGCTGTCGCTGGGCAACACAGACTAGACTTTCAACTCCTTGCAAAGATTTTTTATGGGGTTGAGACCTGGTGACGGGCTAGGCCACTCAAGGACATTGAAATGCTTCTTACGAAGCCACTCCTTCGTTGCCCAGGTGTTGTGTTTTGCCACATTTCATCTTCAATACCCTTGATGATGGAAGGAGGTTTTCACTCAAAATCTCACGATACATGGCCCCATTCATTATTTCTTTTACACGGATCAGTTGTCCTGGTCCCTTTGCAGAAAAAAAAAACACAGCCCAAAGCATTATGTTTCCACACCCATGCTTCACAGTAGGTATGGTGTTCTTTGGATGCAACTCAGCATTCTTTCTCACAACAAGTTGAGTTTTTACCAAAAAGTTCCATTTTGTTTTCATCTGACCGTATGATATTCTCCCAATCCTCTTCTGGATCATCGAAATGCTCTCTAGCAAACCTCAGACGGGTCTGGACATGTACTGGCTTAAGCAGGGGGTCACGTCTGGCACTGCAGGATTTGAGTGTGACTGTTTGAGGTTGTGGACAGGTGTCTTTTATACTGATAACACGTTCAAACAGGTGCCATTAATACAGGTAACGAGTGGAGGACAGAGGAGCCTCTTAAAGAAGAAGTTACAGGTCCGTGAGAGCCAGAAATCTTGCTTGTTGGTAGGTGACTAAACACTTATTTTCCACCATAATTTACCAATAAATTCCCTAAAAATCCTACAATGTGATTTTCAGGATTTTTTTCTCATTTTATCTCTCATAGTTGAAATGTACCTATGATGAAAGCTCTCATCATTTTAAGTGGGAGAACTTGCACAATTGGTGGCTGACTAAATACTTTTTTGCCCCACTGTATGTGCCGCAGACATACAAGAGTGCAATGAATGCTTTGAATTCATCACCAGTCATGTCCCATGTGCTGTCTCCATTGTTGTGTGCACAAGCCAGAGTGCAATCTCTGATGTCCTGAAGCATCTTCATGTGACACAGACTGAGATAAGAAGACTCATTTAGATGGCAAGCCTACAGTTTTCCGTAATCCTGTCACATGTGCAGATCAAATGTTCAATTGTTCTACAAAGCAAATGTATCATTTTATAACATTTATTTTTAAATTTGTTCACAAATATTATTGAATTACTTATTTTGTTACACTACTAATTAATTTGTGTACTATAAACTAAATGTTGAATTGCATGAGAAGCAAAGTTCCATGTTGTAGTTGTAAAACAATCAGCGACAATTCTGAAACAACATGAGAAGCAGTAATTTTATTCATTACATTTTATTGCAAAGGTTAAAGATCATTGTCTGGGGTTATTGGCCATTCAGCCATTGACGTCATTAATTCAGTGAGAGGTGCTTAGTGCCTGGGTACCAGATAATTGCTGGCTGGGCACCAACTTTAGGAGGCTTGTGATTTTGGCGGTTATAGTATGAATTAAGAAAAAAAAATGGAAATCATCTATAAATAGCTTTAATAGTTTGTGATTTTAGAAATAGGTAAATGGAACAATGTAAAATACACATATTTAAGAAAAGTCAAGGAAGGAGGAAAGTGTAACTTGCAAAATCACAGTCTTATTTTAATTACAATCTTATTTGGTGGTTCTAGGATTAATGATATCAACAACGTTAAATATGATTTAAGATGAATTTGTTTTGACTTTCAAGGTTCAGGTAAGCAGCAAATGTAGCAGCCCTGGTTAGTAAACATTTACACCGTTTTTTAAATGTTTTTCTCTGTCTTACACATAGTCTAGAAATATGTGATGTGTAGCACTTTTGATTTAACACTAGGAACTAGAGGAGATAAATATAAAATAAATGTGTGGTTTAGAGTGGAACTAATGTCCCTCGACAGGATTCATTCTAAAGAAAAATCATGTTAGGGGTCTGTTCTGGCCTTGTTTTTGTGATTTAGTTGCAACGTGATCCATTAGCTGCCACTTCCTGCATATAAGAGTTATGCAGAGAAAAACAATGTCACTTTTTCAAGGTCTTTCAAAGGTATACTCTTCCACAATCATCCTTTACTGAAGTAAAATGATGTGGTCCTCAATGTTCACAGTTCAAGAAAGAGGTTTTTAAAGTTTCATTTTTTTCAGACTTCTACTGCTTGGTCTACCCTAAACCCTCCTTTCAATTCTCGTTCCCTTTGTAATTTTTTGGTTTCTTTTCAACAATAAGATGTCAAGTGATGCACTTGTGATTATATGCCTTAAACAGTAAACCTCTCAGTTGTAGTATAACTGTTTCTGTTGTTGTTGTCTATTAGGTAACTCAGCATCACGTCCCATGTCCTCAGCCTCCAAACACAGACAGGAAAGCCACTCCCCGAAACAGGATGGCCGTGGAAGTCGCACCTTAGACCAGTCAAAAAGCAAGAACCTGTCAGCTAGTGAAGCACTGATCCTGCGTTCTGATACAGCCAAACTGCGCTCAGACTTTCATAGTCGTTCACACTCGCCCAACCATAACACCCTGCAGGCACTAAAGTCTGACGTGCGGGATTGTAATGCCACTGGGCTGCGTGCTGAGTCACCCAATCCTGGCTCCCGCTCCTCTTCATCCAAACAAAAAGGTATGTCCTCCTCAGGGAGGTCTAGTTCATCCAGCATCTCTTCGCCACGCTCCTCCCCCCAACACGACAAAAATCTTTCTCTGGACAAGAACCAACCACTTGACAAGAACATGCCACAAGACAAGAACCAACCAATCGACAAGAACATGCCACTAGACAAGAACCAACCCTTTGACCAAAACCTTCCTCCAAAGATCAGCCCCTCATCCATGGCTCATCTGGACCCACCCAGAGAAAGGTCCAAGTCAGACTCTTACACATTGGACCCAGACACCCTGAGGAAGACGAAAGTCCCTCTTACCACAGAGCCCCTGAGGGGAAGATCCACCTCACCCAAACCTAAACTTCCCCCCAAGGATGGAAACAATAAAGGAGGTGACAGAAATGCAGAGAATTGTACCCCTTCACCCCATGTGACCCAGGAAAACCTTCACTGTGAAGTGGTGGAGGTGTGTACATCCAGCACTCTGCTTTCTAATGATGATGAGGGCAACAACGAAAACACTGAAGTTAACAACGCAGAGGAAGGCTCCTCTAAAGTGCATTTTAGTATTGGCAAGGCACCTGTCAAAGAGGAGCTTGAAAGCAACCGCTCCTCGCCCAAAGGGAGCCGCAAGACCTCCAGCCGCCACATCCGCCCCAAGAAGGATAAGTCAGGCCCACTGTTCAAGGGTGAGAATTCTTCAAAACTTGCAGAGCCTCCAAAGCAGGCCATGTCGCCCTCAGTCGCAGAGTGCGCCCGAGCAGTCTTTGCCGCATTCCTCTGGCACGAGGGCATTGTCCATGATGCCATGGCCTGCTCCTCATTCCTTAAGTTCAACCCAGAGCTGACCAAGGAGCATGCGCCAATACGCAGCTCGCTCTGTGGCAGCCAGGAGGAGAAGGAGAGCAAGCTAAAAAACCGTCACTCACTGGAGATATCCTCAGCCCTCAATATGTTCAACATTGCCCCGCATGGTCCTGATATCTCCAAGATGGGCAGCATTAACAAGAACAAGGTTCTGTCCATGCTCAAAGAGCCGCCATTGCCGGAGAAGTGTGAGGATGGCAAAGGGGAGCCTATATCTTATGAGATTACCTCTCACCCTGCAATGAGGACCAAATCCATACTTCCACTTACCCTCCAGCATCTTGTTGCATTCTGGGAAGACATCTCAATGGCAACCATCAAGGCAGCAACCCAGAATATGATTTTCCCCAGCCCGGGTTCTAGTGCTATCCTTAAGAAAAAGGATAATGAGAAGGAAAACAAGAAGTCCAAGAAGGATAAGAAAAAAAGAGAGAAGGCAGATGTGCGCCCAAGGGGGAACCTGTTTGGGGAGATGGCCCAGCTGGCTATGGGGGGACCAGAGAAGGACACCATATGTGAACTGTGTGGCGAGTCGCACCCTTACCCTGTCACCTACCACATGAGACAGGCCCACCCAGGTAATGCCATGAATGTACTCTACACATTTAGAAATAAACTAGTAATATCATTGTAAGGGATAAGTCTACCCCTAACACAATTACATTAGACATATGAAAGGATTTTTTTATCAATTATTTGAACAAAATTAAGGTTTTAATGAATAGTTTTAGATGGTTCCTTACTGTGAACATAGTAAATACAGCTGTAAATAGCGGTTCTTTAAACATGGAAAACTTAGGTTTATTAAATCAACTAGTATCAGAGGACTACATATGCCTGTACCAAATGAACCAATGAAGGGAGAGATCTTTAGGAAATAGTTTGGGAGGACTCGTAAATAGATGTGAAACCTGGTAAGTTTGGTAGGCAAAACAGACCATGCAAAACACTACTGTATGTAGGGTAAAGGAAACAACAGGATAAGGCTCAAAGCACATGTCTGGTGAAGGCTATAAAACCATAAAAAAATATTTGCGCTCAATCAATCTATTGCCAGGGAAATCATTTAAAAATGGAAAGCATTTAATTTGACGGCAAATCAGCCTAGAAAGGGATACCCTTCTTTATTGCTGATAGGCATGTTCCATATTAAATAATTTGGTTGAAAACAGATCCATTCCCTGGTTTGTTCACTTAAACATAATTTGGCTTGGGCTAAAGCTAGAAAATCTGTCAATATCAATAAGATTTAAAACAACTGCAAAACCTATGCATAAAGCTTTTGAGAAAGGTAAAATATAAATACAACCTAAACTTTATATCTGATCTAGTCAAATTCTGGAAAACTAAAAACCCTGAAGAACTCATTATTGCTAAGACCGGGTGGCAATTGATGAAATATGGATTTGTTTTAGGTGATTATTAGTACAGGGTACTACATGTTACTGTAGTATATCAATGTTAGTGTGCTCAGGCAGCATTGCACCGCTAGACGATGGGCCCAATACTGATTAAAATGCAATGGCTGATGCATGCAATCACCACTTTATTGCATCTAGCTCTCTACTTACAAAAATCTTCCACTTAACCCTTTAATGTCTTCGCTGCGAAAAAAAACATTGTGTGCTCTACCAAACGGTTGAGTCGAAAATTAAAGGGTTAATATAATCATCCATTCATGCAAGGCCACTCAAATGTTGAAATCTTACATTTTTCACTGACTCCCTTCACTGTGAATTATGTCCTTTATGCTTTGTTAGCTATCAATATTAATATCGCAATGGGTTGACCAACTTGACCCAGGTCTCCAGGGAAGTGCTGCACCACTCATCTCTGAACCTTACATTAACTTCTGTGGTTATCCCAAAAGTATGGAAAAGTGCTCATATTCTGCCATGACATTAGGACTAGGGTTTAATGAGGGAAACCAGAATACAATGGGGTAAAAAGCATTCTATTTTCACTGTAAATTAAATGTTGAGAAACTATTACATTACTAATACACATTATTACAACACTTATACACACTATTACACACTGATACAATACTAATACACACTATTACAATACTAATACACACTATTACAATACTAATACACACTATTACAATAATAATACACACTATTACAATACTAATACACACTTTTACAATACTAATACACACTATTACAACAATAATACACACTATTACAACACCAATACACACTAATACCATACTAGTACACACTATTGCAGTACTATATACACCACTAACAACATTATCATAAATTATTATTTTATGAATAGCACAAAATTGAACTTTGAAACACATGCAAATGAAGGGGAACTTAAAGGGGAACAATGATGAAATAATAATATCTATATTTTATTTGTTTTCCTAAATCGCTTGAAGCCGTTATTTTACTGTCTTGCTCATTAGGCAAGCTCTCTCACTAGGTAACTAGTGTGAGTGCTACGGCATAAGGTTATATGGCTCTGTGCAAATGAAACTGCTTGATAAAACTTTGTGAAATAACTATAATTTGTTTGAAAAACAAATGTTCTTTCGCAAAGAAAGGACCCAAATCTGGAAGCCCAATGGTGGGTAATTTTGTATGATAAATTTAAGTTGTGTGGTTTCAAATGTACCTTTTCTGACATCTACAGTGCAGCTGGAAATTGTTCACAGTGCTTCAGTTTTTTATATTTTGTTATGTTTACACCCTTATTCCAAAAAGGATTAAATTAATTATTTCTCTCAAAATTCTACAAACAAATTAACCTGACTCCGCCAGATGGATTGCTTCGCATTTGCTCCGCATATCCATCTTGGAACCTTCCATTGGAGAACTTTTGGGAAGGGGCAAAAATACTTGTTAGCTGAATGGATAAACCATCTGTCTATCACCACCTATGTTTCAATCAGAAAACTTGCGTGACAGCTACGCTCATCTCATACGTGGAACCCGCCATGTTTTTTAGTCTGAACAGTCGCTTTTTTGTTGCATCACACCCTGCCCGCCTCAAACCAACGCTGATTGGTCAGTCATTTGGCGAACGGCTCAAAATTTTCTCTCTCCAGATGTTAGACTGATCTGCGAGTGGAAAACTGGAGCTCACGAGATCAGGTTGGTTCCACGGGGCTACAAACAAATGCCCCATAATGACAATTTGAAAGAAGTGTGTTTCAAATCTTAGCAAATAATAAACAAAAAAGCACATGTTCAAAAGTATTCATCTCTCTATCAATGACATATTCTTAATCTGGTATCCTGCTATTATAGACAGAGCAACGTGTAATGTTAGAAAAGTAAGTGTGCATTTTGTTTTTTACAATTTGAATTGTGAACATTGGGTTTTCACACAATTCATTATTATTTCACAAAGTTGTATCAAGGACATTCATCTGTACAAAGCCATATAACCTTATGCTGTAGGACTCGTGTTAGTCTCGACCCTGCTCTCCCTGAGTGAGGAGAACGTAAAACATTTAAAATTAGATTTGTATATACTACAACTATACAGAGAAAGTTTTGTTTTTAGACTAACAAATGTCACCTTTCTCCTTAGCCTGAGCTTCCTACTTTCCTGTCATTATAATAAGAAAAATACCCCATCCCCCAATTGTTTTAAAATATTTTTTTTATTTTCTTTGTTTGCTGTACAGAGGGCTTAGCTGCAAAATAGACCTACAGTAGGTTTCAGACTGATTTTCTCTGTAGAATTAAAGGTAAAAAATATTTTGAATGCAGTGGCAACAATTAAATAGCTATTAATGGAAATTCAACCATCTGAAATGAGGTTCTAATAAAGTGAAAATATCCTTTAAAATGTAAATGTCTTTATTTAAACGCAGAGTGTAGCTTACTCCATGTAACTATCTGCAATCTTTTGTAGTTGACCACCTCACAACAGTTTTATCTTGGCATTAGAAATATATTAAAATGTATCTATTATGTATTAGATATTTGCCTCATCTGCTACTTGTTTCTTGGAAAGGTTGCGGTCGCTATGCTGGAGGCCAGGGATACAACAGCATTGGCCACTTCTGCGGGGGCTGGGCAGGAAACTGTGGAGATGGTGGGATCGGAGGAAGTACCTGGTACTTGGTGTGTGACCGCTGTAGGGAAAAGTACCTGAGAGAGAAGCAGACTGCAGCCAGGGAAAAGGTACTCCACTACTTTACACTTTAGAACATTCTTGATTTGTGTTATATTTATGCATGCATAATTATTTTGTAAGATGATCTTGAAGAATTCTACACTTGTGCTCATAAGTTTGCATACCCTGGCAGAAATTTTGAAATTTTGGCATTGATTTTGACAATATGACTGTTCGTGCAAAAAATATGACTCTTATGTAAGGATAGTGTTCATATGAAGCCATTAATTATCACATGGTTGTTTCGCTCCTTTGTAAACCATACTGATAACAGAAGTCACCCAAATGTCCCTGAACTAGGGGTGGAACAGTACATGTTTTCGTATTGAACCGAAAGTGTACGGGCTTCACGGTTCAGTGCATGAATTTACACAGAGAATACACGGTATAAAAATAAATTAAACTTGTGTCCAAATTAATTAATGTAATGCAGAACCACCGTTAGATACGCGAGTTGTCTATGGACACTTAATCTGTAGCCCCGCCTTAGCTCTGAAGCTAAGCAGCCGAGCTCCACCTATGTATGCGGTTTTTGTCAGATTGATGGGTCCGGTGAGTGAATCAGCACTAAGGACGAGTATGGCGAGTGGTGGCGACCCACAAGAGTTAGAGGACCCGCCGACCTCTAAGATCGCAAGTTTGGGAAAACTTCACTTTCCCAGTCAGTTACAGTCATAGATTGTATATATCGGTTACAGTAGTACAGGCGATAAAGTGGTGGATAAGATGAGGACTGTGTGTCAGCGTTGTTCAGCAGTTGTTGGGTATGTGAGTGGAAATACATCTAACATGCTAACGGATATCCGACTCCCAGATGTGCTAGCTCAGGGGACAAACTGTATGACACTAGATGGTACAGCTGAGACATGCAAAATAAAAAAATTGCGTTCTGCAATTTTGTGTAGCTTATCTCCATTGTACCGAACTCATACCAAACCGTGATGGCTGAACCGAGGTATGAGACGAACCATGACTTCTGTGTACCGTTCCACCCATACCCTGAACAAAAGTTTACATGCCCTTGGTTGTTTGGCCTTGTTAAAGACACACACAAGTTAAAATGGCAATTCATTTTCCACACCTGTGGCATTTTAGATTGCAATTAGTGTCTGTGTATAAAGAGTCGGTGAGTTTGTTAGCTATCACGTGGCACTGAGCAGGCTAGATACTATTTTATGGGGAGCAGAAAAGAACTGTCAACAGATCTGTGTAATAAGGTACTGGAACTGCATAAATTTGGAAATGGATTTCAAAAGATATTCAAATCCTTAGAAATGCCAGTTAGTATTGTTCAATCACTTATTAAGTAGTGGAAGATTTGGCAATCTGTTGATACCAAGCCAAGGTCGGGTAAACTAAAAGCTGGCAGAAGAATTGTTCGGGATGCAAAGAAAAATCTACAGGTAAACTTGAACGAAACACAGGCTGCTCTGGAAAAAGTTGGTGTGGTTGTTTCAAGGAGCACATACAACAATACATGAAAAAAATTAGATGCTTGGTTGAGTTGCCTGAAAGAAGTCCTTACTGTGACAGTGCCAGAAAAAATCCTGGTTACAATATGCCCTACAACACCTTGACATGCCTCACAGCTTCTGGCACACTGTAATTTGGAGTGATGACACCGAACTGGAGCTATATGGTCACAACCATAAGCAATATGTTTGGCGAGGTGTCAACAACATAGATATCCATAATAAAGGCTAGATGACTTAGGGCGGAGTCTTTAACGTCATCGCCGGTGGCCATCTTGTCACAGGCAAGCTTGATGGGCTGTATGGTAGCTGATGTAAGGTGAGTGATCACAAATACTCTAATCTCGCTGAAATCTTGACGGATTTACAAACGGTTCAGTTTCTTACAAATATTATTAACGTGGCTATTATTCTGGATGCTTTATATATAATATGCAATTTTTTCAAAAACGATTTAGTGTCATAACTACATCTCTGACATTTTTAACAATCCAAACCATTTGAAAATCGGTAGAAAGTTTAGCAAGTTATGGTTATTTGAAAGTACATGAACCATTAACACACAATGTTATGAGTAAGCGAGCTGTCTGTGGCAAGATGGCCGCCAGGTGCGGACGTCGACCTCCATTGGCCAGCAGCGCGGACGAGAGATCTAGCCTTTATTATGGATATCTATGGTCAACAAGGCCTAAAGTGAAAAGACTACCATCCCCACTGTGAAACATGTGGGTGTCTCTCTGATGTTTTGGGGGTGTGTTAGCTCTAAAGGCAGGGGCCACCTTGTGAAAATTGATAGCAAGATGAATGTAGCATGTTATCAGACAATACTGGAAGACAAGTTGCATGCTTATGCACAAAAGCTGTGCATGAGGCGGTCTTGGACATTTCAGAAAGTCAATCTCCCTAAGCACAAGGCAAAGTTGACCCTCCAGAGGTAACAGAAAAAGGTGAAGGTTCTGGAGTGGCAATCACAATCTCCTGACCTTAATATCATCAAGCCAGAGATATATAAAATGTTCAGCTCATGCAAGACAACCAAAGACTTTGCATGACGTGGAGGCATTTTGTCAAGATGAATGGGGAGCATTTCCACCTGCAAGAACTCAGGGCCTCATAAAATTGCTAATTTCCACCCGTAGTCCCTGGAAGAACATTTATGAGGTCAGGCGGATGTTGGTAGAGAACACCTGGCTCATAATCATTGTTCCAATTCATCCCAAAGGTGTTCAATGGGGTGGAGGTCAGGGCTCTGTGCATTGTCATAAGGGGTTATTGTTTGTCGAATTTTGAGGGAAATAATTAATTTAATCCATTTCGGAATAAAGGTGTAACAAAACAAAATGTGAAAAAGGTGAAGCGTTGTCAATATTTTCCGGATGCTCTGTTCGCACTTATATGCTATATAGACCATTGTGAAATAATGAGTACTGTCAAAAACTTGACCTAAAACTCAACAGTGACCTTTATACTAATTCAGGTGAAGCAATCAAGGAAGAAGCCTCTGCAGGTTAAGACGCCACGGGCGCTCCCCACTATGGAGGCCCACCAGGTTATTCGTGCCAACGCCCTCTTCTTGCTGTCCCTAAGCAGTGCTGCCTCACCTAGCCTGCTATGCCATCATCCACCTCGTCAGCTCCACTCCACACTGCCCAGCCTCAAGGAGGGTATCTCAGACGAGATGCCCAACAAGATTGGTTGCCTCTACTTGCAGACCTTGGCCAGGTAAAAGATGGTGTACAGAAAATCTTGTCATTGAATGTCCTTAGTGATAATACATTTTAGTAATTCATAGTGCAACATAGTCCAATGGTAATGTGGGCAAATTTTACAACTAAATAATTATTTAGTTATATGTTACAACACGTGTCTCCCCTTTTCCAGACAACACACAGAGAATTTTGGTGTCTACCAGGATGACAACCTGTTTCAGGATGAGATGAGGTACCTGCGGTCGACATCTGTCCCTGCCCCCTACATCTCAGTCACACCTGACGCCTGCCCAAATGTGTTTGAGGAGCCTGAAAGCAACATGAAGTCCATGCCCCCCAGGTAACCATGGCCCTTTTGGAAGGGTGTTTTGTAAATATTTATTTTTTGTATGGACTCTGTGACAGGTTTGACAGAAATAAACTTTCAACATTTCTCTGCCTTGATCTTGTGCAGTCTGGAGACCAGCCCAATCACAGACAGTGACTTGTCCAAGCGGACAGTGTTTCAACGGTCCTACTCTGTGGTCGCTTCTGAGTATGACAAGCAGCACTCTGCATCTCCGGCCAGGGTTAAAGCTGTTCCCAGACGTAGGGTACACAGTGGGGATGCAGGTGGGTAAACTTTCCCTATTTCGCAAGATCCTTGGACTGTAATCCTGTTTATTATGGTGCCCTTTAAATTAAGGGATTTGATTGCAGATTACAGAGGTATTCTGCACCTTACTGTAAACATACATACTCTTGATTTTTACTACAAAAACAAGCCATTAAAGTATAAGTTCTTTAGTTTCCACATGATCACTACTTCATATGTAATACAGATATATTACTTTGTTGTTGATATAATATTAGTAACACTCTCCTACCATACAGAATTGGGTTCTTCTCTACTACGCCACCCATCCCCAGAGTTGTCCCGTCTCATCTCTGCCCACGGATCACTCAGTAAGGGCGAGAGGAACTTTCAGTGGCCTGTCCTTGCCTTTGTTATCCAGCACCATGATCTAGAGGGTCTAGAGGTGGCTATGAAGCATGCCCTCCGCAAGTCCGCCTGCAGAGTGTTTGCCATGGAGGTACGTTTGTCAAAGATACTGCTACACATGCCAGAGTTTGTTTGTCGTGTCTAAGCTCCCAAATCTGGAGAACACATGTCCCCTGGTGATGGGGGATGTGAGCACCAGCTCGGCCATCTGTCTGTTCCCTTCCTGTTTGTTTCCTTCTGCATACCTGACTCTCTAGCTTCTTCTTCTGCTTTAGTGTCAATAAAAATGTATACAAAATAGTCCTATTGCCTGGGAGCTTGATCATTTTAAAGTAATCCTATAGAAAGTTTTTATTTGCACTCAAATCCACCATAATCATAATAACTACTGTATATCCATCGCTGTGGACAATTATAATTTTTCATTGAAAAACGTATCAAACTTGCTGGACATTTTCAGTAATCACAACAGTATATCACAATTCAGTTGTTAACAGCAGCATTCCCAAAATCAATGTAAATGATTAAACAGTTGATAAAATCTGTTGTGTGGCACAGAACAAAATTGGTTTCTCTATAATGTCTATTCATGTAATAATATATGTCTTCAAAAGTGAGTCTTAAACGAACATCTATTGCTTCTTCTCCACCTCAGGCATTCAACTGGCTTTTATGTAACGTCATCCAGACCACCTCACTGCACGACATCCTGTGGCACTTTGTCGCATCTCTCACCCTGTCACCTTTTGAAGCTGAGGAAGAGGAGGAGGAAGAGAACAAAGCTCCAGGAAACAAAGAAATTGTGATGGAGCAGGTGATCTTTATTCAATAAAACGTAACCGGCCAGGTCAGATGCCTGCAAAATCAATTGTGTTCTTTAGCGAGAGGAGAGGGGTCTCTTCCAGTCAGAGATGCCACAAGTTAGTGTAATAACTTACTTTTCTGGGTTGGGCTGAGTTCACAACTTATGGGAAGATCCTCAGTACAACCCTAATGACCAGGTAAAATAAGTTCTGTGATTTTACAATGTTTCACATTGTTTCAATTAAAGGTATAACACAGTACATTTTTACAGTGGATTTCCTGTCAAATAAAAAATCTGACTAAAGACTTCTGTATGTAGGAGCAGTGTGAAAACAATTGTCTGGCTCAACGATATGTGGTTGCATGAGCCATACGAGCGCCCCTGACCATCCCGCATCTGTCCAAGGCCGACAAGCCAGGGGCAGGGGGAATTGTACAATACCAATTTGGAGAATAAAAGGGAGAAAAATTACGATATCTTAAAATAACAATCAGTTAGATCACATGTCTTCCGTGTTCAAATTTTTGGACAACATCCAAACATGTTGACCATGTCTGCATACCATATGCAGTTACTTGCAGCCACAGGATTTGCTGTTTGACAATTTGCGTTAAGGATCAGAAATATAGTGGCCACAGATTGTAGGTCTGTAGTATTTAAAAATGTACACCTGATGTTCTCTTTTTCAACAGGAAAGGGACATTGGTGTGTGTGAGCACCCACTCTCTGATATTGTGATCGCAGGGGAGGCCGCACACCCCCTACCCCATACCTTCCACCGCCTCCTCCAGACCATCTCAGACCTCATGATGTCACTTCCTAGTGGCAGCTCTTTACAACAGATGGCTCTCAGGTACAGTGTTGCCCACAGTTCACTTCAAACAGAGCATATTACAATGAGTCTAGCTGACGCTAAGGGCAATATACTGTAGTATTTCTGGGTTATCTGCATTCAGATGTATTCATTACTATCATGTCAACCTTTACTTCACGCTCATTTGACAGACAGTCTTTCCCAGAGTGAGCAATTAAGGTAGTGCCTTGATCAAAGGCACAACAACAGATATTGTTTGCCATTTCTGTTTTGGGTTCTGAATAGTCTTGAGCAGTGATTAATGACTCAACACCTAAATAACCACTGCAACTTTTGTCAACTATGTGGTTAGCAACTTTAAATAATTCTAGTGTGTCATCATCTGTCAGGTGTTGGAGTCTTAAATTCAAGCAGTCGGACCACCAGTTCCTGCACCAGAGCAATGTGTTCCACCACATCAACAACATTCTGTCCAAATCAGATGATGGCGACAGTGAGGAGAGCTTCAACATCAGTGTACAGTCTGGTTACGAGGCCATGAGCCAGGTGAGATAAGAATATTTTTTTAGCATTCTGGACTAAGAAGTTATTTAATTGAGAATCACAGATGTGGTCTAATATTAATTTGCAGACAAGCAGAATACTCCAATGGATCTAATTTTGTTTCATGACCCTGGACTTAAGCATTGTTTATTCATTTAGTCTAGGTTGTACAGACAACTACATTGTAAAATATTTGCGTTGTGTTGACTTTGTCTGCTATTATTTTTATCTTTTTAGATTTAGAGGCTAATTTAAACAATTGTAAAAACAATTCTGATTTGAAATCCCTTGTATGAACTAATTTCACTGACTATATCTATATCACCCAATCAAATCTTATCCATCTCAATAGCTACAAGGTGTTGAACATCCTTTGACCTTCCAGGAGCTGTGCCTTGTGACCTGTTTAAAGGACCTAACGAGTGTGGTGGACATTAAGACATCCAGCCGCCCGGCCATGATTGGCAGCCTAACAGATGGCTCTACTGAGACGTTTTGGGAGTCGGGTGATGAGGACAAGAACAAGACGAAGAGCATTACTATCAGCTGTATCAAAGGCATTAATGCGTCCTATGTCACTGTGCACGTGGACAACTCTCGTGACATTGGGGTGAGTAGTGACAAATATAAATTGGACATAACTCCTGAAAAACATTTGCTGATATACATTATCTCAACATGAGTAGAAGTTGATATAATTGTTATCTAACTTTACAGAACAAAGTCACCTCCATGACGTTTCTGTGTGGCAAAGCCATGGAGGACCTTTGCAGAATCAAACAGGTTTGGCCTTTTTCTTTTTCAAAAAATATATACAAATTCCTTCAAGATGGAGAAATATATACAGTATTTTACACGCTTAAAAATATTTTTAGTGTTCTACATTACAGCCTAGCCACATGGCACACTGCATCTAGAAATACTATACTGATATTATACAAATATCAACTGTAATTCCATACAAACTAGTTAAATCCCATTAGCTTACTTTACCACCCATAAGTTTATTTCAACATTATGAATTCTGTGTATTCTATCCCTGGACATTGCGCTCACTGAGTGCCATACACTGACAGATTTCTGTAAATTTTCTTGTTTACATCAATAAAATAACTTAAAGTTTAAACATAAATTGCATACAACTGTAATGTGTAGTCTTTGCCCATTAAAATAAAATCAGTTTTGGGTGCCCCGCGTGGCGTAGTGTGCTAAGTCGCTGCATTGGAGTGTTGTGGGTTCAAGCCATGGGTTCTCTGACTTTCCTCGGGCTCACTGCTTGGCAGCGCACAATTGGCATAGCACTGCTCGGGATTTGAGTTAGATAAGTCAGATAAGTCTATCCTGCCACGTCGCTGTCCAGCAACTCCTTGTGTTTAGATCGGGTGCCTGGGAATTCAATAATGGACGTATATTCGGTGAAAGTATTCATTCCATGCATGATCCGCCTAAAGGCTTCTGTGTTGAGTGAACAGTGCATAAATAATCGGCGGCTCGGGCGACATGTGGTTGGATAAACCATGTGTGTGCCCCTCCTCATTCCACAGATCTGTACAAGGAGTTGCAGAGTTGCCAACAAGGCAGGGTTAGAGGGAATTGGGAAGGTAGGAAAATCAGGAAAAATCACACAAAAAAAATGTTTTGAGCCGTCTATGGTTTTGGTTTGTACACCATTGAAGTAATACACGAGTCACATTAACTAATGCTGTACGGCACGTGATATATCACTGTACAGCTTTGGAGGGTACATTTATTTTTGTTTTTCTTAAACACTCTTGGCACATTACCATGTCAATCTCAAAGCTTGAAATGAAACTAAGCTAAATACGTTCACTATAGTCCAATTGGTTTAAATTGAATGCGAAGGTTAGAGTAAATATTTACGAAAACAATGAGTCCACTCTTTGTTCTTTACCACTAGTAGCACCATTACACCATGTGTATACTTAGCAATAGAAGGTGATTCTCCCTACCTCTCTCTAGATCGAACTAGACTCACGTCATATTGGCTGGGTGACCAGCGAGCTTCCTGGTGGAGACAACCATGTGATTAAGGTGGAGCTAAAGGGGCCTGAGAACACACTCCGGGTGCGCCAGGTCAAGATAATTGGCTGTAAGGAGGGCGAGAGCATCAAGATTGCAGGACAGGTCTCGGCCAGTGTAGCCCAGCAGAAGAATTGTGAGGCCGAGACACTACGCGTGTTCCGCCTCATCACATCACAGGTTAGTTCACATGTCAACCAGTTGCAACATCAGCTCATATTAAATGCTCATCCATCAATCACTCATTATAAACTGGGTGGTTTGTATCCTGAATGCTGAATGCCTGGCAGCTGTAGCATATGAGCCCATATACCACACAAAAGACATCACATTGCTGTAATTTTGTTGGTTTTAAATAGCAATAAGGCATTTTGGAGGTTTGTGATATATTGGCCATGTACCGGTACCACAGCCTCTCCTGCCTTATTGCTAACATAGTGATTAGTTTGACAGCCATATAAAGTTGGATAGGTTCTAGTCTTTCCTCCACATATGAGCCCTGAACATCTTTCAGTCAAACTTAACCTTGTAGGAAGGACGTTAAGAAGTAGGGGCCTATGATTTCTGCATTGTGGAGAAGGCAAATGGAATTTCTGGATCTAGACATTAAAGGAATACTCCAGAGCCCTGAACAGCTCAAAACCATTGTGCTGGTCATGTTTCCTCAGCGGGTTCGGTAAAGTCAGTGGGAATTGGGAGGGGAGGAAAAGGAAAAGATGTGCAAACACCATCTCTATATTGCCAGGACACATTCTATTATATGAAGGCACTAAACTGTAGTAGATAACTGATCACATTTCTGAAGGGGATGATCTTCTAAATCCATCATATCTGAATTATTTTGGGGGGGATTTTACCCATATTTCTCTCCAAACAATTTGTCCTGTCTAATTCCCCAACCTTGTCTCCTCCGTAACTCTCGACATGCTTCCTCTAAGCACACTTGGCCAGGCCTATTAGGTTTTTATCACTAATTGTCAGAATTCTCTGCACGCTCCACTCTTTTCTGGTTGAAGCTCGTATTCCCTGCATAGCCATGGTGCTTGTCTGTGGAGCCTCAAAAAGAGCTCCTCTGCCCTAACTTCAGGCCATGCTCAAACCAAACATCCCTACATATATATGGTCTTCGTTCTGCCAACTCTGGGCTACTGGCTGCTGATGGATTGGCTCTGCAGGTGTGATCGAGGCTTTTGCCTGCCTGCAAACATTTTAAATGATTTTTAACGATTACCTGGAACATGATACTAGGAGAGAACCCGTATTGTAGCAAAATATGACAGAAACTGTGGTTCTCACAGAGCTAATTCAACACATTGGACACATTGCCTCACTTAATTTCAAATAATTTAAGTCAAGACAAATTGTAAATATGTACATTACATTTCCCTACTGTTTTTTTTTGAGGTGGTAAATACTCTAGCATAGATTATATGCAATGTAATTTCAAATGTAGCTAATGGCTTTTTGGCAAAAACTGCAGAATGTTGACCATGCCTTCTAGGTGAGATTTTAATCATAAACTATTGGCAAGCATGTAAACATGTCTGGGTTGCATGTTAGTGAGCTGTTTGTACTTAATGAGTACTGATGACTTAGGATAAGGTGCATTACAGTGGCATGAAAACACTGTGCCATTTCTAAAAGATGGAAATTAATTAGTAGCCAAATTGTTGTTCATAATTTTAACTAGTTATATATTTTTTCTCCATTTTACGAAGTATAACTTTACTAAAATACCTATGATTGCTATCGGTGTACACCAAATCTTCTAAAATATCTGTTTTGTAGATCCAGCAGCCACACAGGTGAACTATTCACAGTGAATCACAAGACATGTGGACATACTGGGGATGGTGTAGGGGACATTGATATTGAAGTGGAACTGACAGCATTTTAGCAACATGAAATTGTTTTAGAATATGTTGAAATAACGCAATAACTTGTCGCACTGTGTATTTCTTTGAGTTCATTCTTAGCAAAAACCCCTTTGGTCTTTCAAAAATATATGCTCATTCATGTGTAATTACTTCCACAAACTAATCAAAGTATTTTCGTAAGTGTAGAATCTTCCATTCACAATATATACAATGGTGCCGCTCGAATTGCGGCAGCCATGTTACGCCTCCATCTTTAAAATACATTAGCCAAAGAGGGACATACCCAGAAATTCAAGCTCGTCCTTTTGCGCTTTTACACTAGTGGCACCGTGATGAATGCCAGGGGGAGATTACTTATGACAGCCGTCAAAGCTATTGTTTTAGAAAGTAAAAACTAATATCCAGGTTCACGTTGCTGGTATAATAACGCGAGGGGCTAGAACCGCATTCAGTTGCTTGTCACATACAGTTTCACCACTAGATGGGAGCAATTCTTTCACAATGCAGCTTTAAAAATAAATATCACATACAGGTCCTTCTCAAGAAATTAGCATATTGTGATAAAGTTCATTTTTTTCCATAATGTAATGATAAAAATTAAACTTTCATATATTTTAGATTCATTGCACACCAACTGAAATATTTCAGGTCATTTATTGTTTTAATACTGATGATTTTGGCATACAGCTCATGAAAACCCAAAATTCCTATCTCAAAGAATTAGCATATCATGAAAAGGGTCTCTAAACGAGCTATTAACCTAATCAGCTGAATCAACTAATTAACTCTAAATCTATGATTGTTTTTAAGTTCCATTCTTCAAAAAAGAATTTTCACAAAAGCCTGATTTTACATCATTCTACATTCTAACTGCAACATTTTATAGTGCCAACACATACCGGTATGTCTGTTTCCTTAAAATCTGCAAAGTAACAAAAATGTTGTCAGTTCCACCTAGGCAAAATCTTTAAATGCCCCCCCCCCGATTAAAATAAAGATGTCTAAGCCCCAATCCCAAATATATTCATATTATTAATATTGTATTATTATTTAGATAAGAACAGTACCTGCAGTCCTCTGGTCTTCAAATACCAGATTACTTTTTGACATTGTGCTCTCTGGAACTAATTTAACACCTATGCTGACCTATTTCACCCAAAACTCTATGAATAAAAATGGTAAGGCAGCGATTTCAAAGTAGGTACTGAGTTACAATTCATAAAGGAATCAGTCAATAAACTGAAACAAAAATAGAAGCATCATGCAAATGTGTCACTGATGTTACAGACCATATGTGGAAATCTGTCAAATTTATTTATTGAACAAAATATAAATTCTGTAATTACAGTGTACGTCTTGTTTCATGGTGCCTTTTCTTTCCCATCTTGTGAAATCCATCACTTCGGGGTAAATGGTTCTATTCAATTGACTGATGTTCATACCCTAAAGTAAATGAGATTTATGCATTTTGTGTCTGTTTAGTATAAATGTACTGTAGGTTTTAAATACCATAGTAGCATGCCCTAAATCATGCACCATTAACATGTATTGCCCTATTAACATGTAATCTCATTCTCCTTACCTTTCTATACTGGATCAATTTCCTATTTCTTTATTGCTACAATGCTTCTTCACTACCTGCCTCTCTGACTGTGTGGCAGTACTTTCTGCAGAGGAGTCTAGACAAAGGCAGGGATGGTTAATGCATACGTTGTATTGACGACTAAACAATAATTTGTAGCATATGGAATAATCTGATTCTGGATAAGCCAGGGATTGACTGCTGTCTAGCTACCCTACCTTTCTAACTTGTACCCTCATAGACACAGTGATCAGAAACATTTTGTACCAATGTCAAGAGGAGATTACAAGTTTAAAAATATGTACAACATGTGTATCAACTATAAAAATTGAGCTCAGAGCTAGGTAATGAAGATAACTTCCCAGATCAGCTTGTTAGTTGTTCAATTTCAACTGGATGAACACAACAATGCTTCTGCACATCAAAAAGTATTAAGTTCCGCTTGTTGAGTACAACATATTTTATTTTAGAACAAATTCTAGATTGTTTGCCACTCATTTAAAAGTCTAACAGAATAATATGCCAGCTAACCAGTAACTTGTGTCTAAAAACCCGTTTGAGGATGTCAGCATTGCTAACTGAGTACAGGGTAGTCAACAAGTCGTTTTTATCTTCCCTGGCCTGAAGTAAGGTTAAAGTTGGAATAAACCATTTATTAGAGGAGGTGGATGGGGGCCTTTAAATATCCAACAATTACATTTTAGATTATGTGAATGGTATACAATCTTTTAGTATTTTAAATATTAATAAATGGTAACATGAGCCAAAAGGGCACTTGTTGAGTCTGATGGGAAAAGGGCAGGGTGCTGTATTTAACTTTAGAGCAGTAGCAGCTTCCCCAAGCACCCGCCAATTAGGAATATAGTGAATTGTCATACGCAATTGCACTGTTGGCAAAGAAATTACAGAGAGAGAACTATTGAATTAATTTAATAATGTATATTTATTTTTGGAGCTGCTAAAACCACTAACATAGGAGTAGCGACGTCACTGGTAGCCTACCTACAGAACGACAGTTTCAAAATTTCAAACAAGGAACTGTCAACTGGAGCACTCACTAACTCACCCAGCATTCACACCTGGCCCCACCCTCCCTCACCGTCTCTTGAGGTGTTAATATCATCTCACTCATAACTAATAAATAATTCTTAATGTGTTATTCATTTTTATAATTATTAAAACTACATGAAGATTGATTGCCGCGAATTGTATTCTTTGTGGGGGTGCGCCCAATCGGCACCCCCTCTCAGATGGCGCCTTTAGGCAACTGCTTAGGTTGCCTATGCCTAGAAATGCCCCTAAGTTCCACCTCTATTTGCCAATTGAGCCAATTCTTATCGGGTTCCTTCTGGCGCTTTCTGGAGCTTTACTAATTTGCTCCAAAGGCCACAGATGGGGTCAACTGTCACCAGACCATCCACAAATATGAGTAAGTGTTTCTAGGAATGACATTAGATTGGTTTAAGCTTTATCTTTGATTTGCATATGTTCTGTATGTGTAGGTATTTGGTAAGCTGATCTGTGGAGATGCTGAGCCCACACCTGAACAGGAGGAGAAGAACCTTTTGTCATCGCCAGAGGGAGAAGACAAGGTGTTAGAATACCCCTATTTCACACCTACATTTTTTTCAAAATAAAGATACACAAAACAGTACATAAAATAATATTTTTTACCTGTCACCAGGCTCCATCAGATGCAGACTTGAAAGAACACATGGTGGGCATAATTTTCAGCAGAAGCAAGCTGACCAACTTGCAGAAACAGGTTTGTGCTCTCTGAATTTTATTAAGATTTTAGGTTTTCAGGACAATCCTAATTTCCCTGTTTTATCTGAGACATTGTTATTAAAGAAAACAATTGATTCTGATATTGATTTATTTGGGTATAATGTTTTTAGAGTGGATAGTAGAGCTGGGCGATATGGAAAAAATCTAATATCACGATATTGTTGACCAAATACCTCAACCTCAATATCGATATTGCGGCGATGTTGTAGGGTTGACAATTGGTGCTTACAAATAAATATTTACACAATGAGATTTTTGATAAATTATCATCATTGATGTGTATATAATACCTAAGTGGGGTAAAGGCAAATAATAGAAAAGCTAGAACAGTCTGGTAAATTCAGAAAATTACATCACTTTACTGTAATCCAGCCTTTAAAACCAGGAAAAGATAACACTTTTGTCATATCACGATATTACGATATCCAAAATCTAAGACAATAATCAGTCTAATATCACGATTACAATATAATATCGATATATTGCCCAGCCCTAGCGGATAGGATGAGTAGAGGTGGTAATGTGGCAATATTTGTCTGAAATCACCACTGTGCTGACCAGGGATGGACTGGGACAAAAATTTGGCCCGTGACTTTGGATGAAGCGGCCGGTGTGGGGGGTGGCGTGAGCGCACTGTATATGTTGCTCCCCGCGTTCGTCATTCACTCTGGGTTTCTCCTTATCTAAATATAGAGGAACTCTCTCTCGATTTGACGGCCGGGCCAGTGCGCAATTTTGCAACAGCCAGTCCAATTCAGTCAACTGTCACCTGTTTTAATACGTCCAGGACTGTAACTGGCTGACTGGCTGTCACAGTAAAATATGACGGCCCTTTCGGCCCAGGATGGACCGGCCGTTCGGGAAAACTCCCGATCCTCCCGATGGCCAGTCCATCCCTGGCGCTGATAAAAACTGTCTCCATTCCTCATCAATTTGAGTTGTTAGTGTTAAGTAACGAGTTCGGTACAATGGAGGGAAAAGCTAAAAACTAAAAAAAAAAAATCTTGTGTGTGTCTCAAGCTGTACCATCTAGTGTCATACAGTTTCTCTCCTGAGCTACCACATCTGGGTGATTGCGTCTGATATCCGTTAGCATGTTAGATGTATTTCCACTCACATACCCAACAGCTGCTGAACAACGCTGACACACAGTCCTCAACTTATCCACGATTCTATCGCCTGTATTACTGTAACCGATAAATACAATCTATGACTGTAACTGACTGGGACACCGAAGTTTTCCCAAACTTGCGATCTTAGAGGTTGGCAGGTCCTCTAATAGCTCTTGCTCACTGCGGCAACTCCTGGCAATCCTTTGCAACTTTGTCGCGAAAGCATTTAGCACCTCTGTGGGAGGTAGCAACTTCTTACGTCGGGTCTGTGTTCACATTGCGGCAATTGTTAACCAGACACTACCGACTTTTCATTTTGCATATGCGCTAACTCTCCGGTCCACTAGATGGCAGATGCAAAACATGAAGAAAATAAACACAAGACCCTCTTATTAAAAGTAGCTACCACAGAACCCGTAGAGGAAATATACTTCAGTGCGGGCATCGCGGTTGGAGACGGCTGATAACGCTGCAATTTTTGGCAACGGGTAAGTTAATGTCATGTTTTTAGAAAATTACAGAAGTGGTTTGTCAGCTGTAATTTGTTTGCTAACGTTTATACAAACGTTCTATTCCATCATAAAAACGAATTTTGTTACATTGAAACATTGAGAAATTGTTTGCCTTGTAATGTTTTAAATGTCCTTATACCAAATACTGTACTCACC
>JACXGM010000887.1:0-17728 GCA_016801145.1 Umbra pygmaea
GACTGAGAGAATACTGTAGTTATTGTATGTACTGATGACTGGTAGAATACTGGAGTTATTGTATATACTGATGGAGTTACTGTATGTACTGTAGACTGGTTGAATACTGGAGTTACTGTATGTATTGATGGAGTTATTGTATGTACTGTTGACTGGTTGAATACTGGAGTTACTGTATGTATTGATATCAAAGAATACTGGATTTACTGTTTGTGCTGATGGCCCTGGATAAGTCGTCTCTTAGATAATAGAGCATGGAGCTTGCTAATCCTCAGTTATGTGTTGTATTCACAAAATAAAATGTCCTATTCCCCATAAGGTGCAATGCTTTTCTTGAGAGATTCGAGCTCATGTACATTCCATCCGGAAATTATTCACAGCACTTCACTTTTTCCACATTTTGTTATGTTACACCTTTATTCTGAAATTGATTAAATTCATTATTTCCCTCAAAATTCTACAAACAATACCACATAATGACAATTTCAAAGAAGTGTGTTTGAAATCTTAGCTAATGTTTTTAAAATAAAAATGAGAAAAGCACATGTACATAAGTATTCACAGCCTCTACTCAATAATTTGTTGAAACACCTTTGGCAGTAATTACAGCCTCAACTCCTTTTGACTATGATGCTACAAGCTTGGCACACCTTGTTTTGGGCAATTTCTCCCATTCTTCTTTGCATGACCTCTCAAGGTTGGATGGGGAGCATCGGTGCACAGCCATTTTCAGATCTCTCCAGAGATGTTCAATCGAGTTCAAGTCTGGGCTCTGGCTGGGCCACTCAAGGACATTCACAGAGTTGTCTTGTAGCCACACGTTAGTCTGGAGCAGGTTTTCAGCAAGGATGTCTCTGTACATTGCTGCATTCATCCTGACTACTCTCCCAGTTCCTGCCACTGAAAAACATGCTCACAGCATGATGCTGCCACCACCATGCTTCACTTTAGAGCTGGTATTGGCCAGGTGATGAGCGGTCTCTGGTTTCCTTCAGCCATGATGCTTGTGCCAATCAGTTCTATCTTTGTTTCATCAGACCAGAGAATTTTGTTTCTCATGGTCTGAGAGTCCTTCAGGTGCCTTTTTGTAAACTCTGGATGGGCTCTTGTGCCTTTTACTTAGGAGTGGCTACTGTCTGGCTACTTTACCATACAGGCCTGATTGGTGGAGTAATGCAGAGATGGTTGTTCTTCTGGAAGGATTTCTCTCTCCACAGAGAAATGCTGGAGCTCTGTCAGTGACCATTGGGTTCTTGGTCACTTCCCTGACTAAAGCCCTTCTCGATCACTCAGTTTTGCTGGACGGCCAGCTCTAGGAAGAGTCCTGGTGGTTCCAAACTTCTTCCATTTATGGATGATGGAGGCCGCTGTGCTCATTGGGTCCTTCAATGCTGCAGATATGTTTCTGTAAACTTCTCCAGATCTGTGCCTTGATACAATCCTGTCTCTGAGGTCTACAGACATTTCCTTGGACTTCAATTCCAATCAGGTTTTGGAAACATCTTAAGGATGATCAGTGGAAACAGGATGCACCTGAAACACACTTCTTTTACATTGTCATTATAGGGTACTGTTTGTAAAATTTTCTGGGAAATAATGAATTGAATCCATTTCTGAATAAGGGTATAAAAAGAAAGTGTGGAAAAATTGAAGCGCTGTGAATACTTTCTGGATGCACTGTATATATTTCAACCCTAACTGCTCCTGTACATCACATTCTATTAAATTACTCTAATTTACATGTACACTTTATTTAGAAATAAGCAAATATAGCTGCATTTTGGGTTTATATCAATAAAACTCTTGTTTATCCCTGTATGGAATAAAAAGGTATTTTTACGTTCTACAATCTGACCAGGATACTGTTTTACACCAAATCCGATTATATATTTTTTTCACCACATGATCAAACATGGACTGACTCCTACTCTCAGCATGTAGTTTCATGGACAGTCCAGATTAATTACTTTGAAAGGGTTCCTGCCTACAGCAGTAAATAATAGTCAAAATAAGTAATGAAGCTTATATGGGGGCTTCTCTTAGCCTTTAACTTAAAGTCTACAGAATGAGTCTACATCACTGTTACTGCTGTTTTAGAAGCTGGCTAGCATCCATTTTATTTCTTCCTACAACTATTCATATCTAGGTATATTAAAACATGCTAATCTGCATTGAAATTTTATTTGAAAGCCATAAATATAATTTAGATGCATTTTAGCCGACTTATTTCTCGGGTTTGTTAAGAGAACAATGGTCCTGTAGATTAAACCCAGCCATATTTTAGGTGGAATCTCCCTATTTTCATATCATGAGTTATGAACTCAGACACTTGCTGTGTGTTTAATTGACTGTTGTGTGGTTAGAGTCATCTTGTCATTAGTTATTAATCGTCTTTACTAGGTACCATGTTCCTAGATTACACAGATGAAATGTTTAACCAATATAAACCCATTTTTTTACTCATTTGGATTCTACTCTATATGGTCCAGTAAACCAAGGACAGTATATGGGCTTCAAGTACAATGTGTATTCATAAAGCCTAGCCGAGAGGTTTGTCCCTGGTCCATATGGTGGGGAACTGATCCAAAATTATTTCAGTCATCTTCACTCTGTCTTCTTTCTGCATTCTCTGTCTGGATACATGCCAGGGAGGGAGGTGAGAGGAGGCCAGGACAACAAGAGGGAGGTGGAACAAAAGATGGATAAAGGGATGGACAGAGCGGGGGGGGGAGGGAGCTAGAGGGTGAAGGCGTGGCTGTGGAGGGTCCTTAGTAGTGTCTAGCGCTGGACGTAATGAATTACTACAGCATAATTAAATATGAATGATGAACAGTGTTTAACAGTCATGTCACTCCCTGCCACATTGTGCCAAAATGTTTACGATCCCACAGCAAATCACGTAGTTAGTTTCAGCTGCAGTGGCTGTCAGTTTGATGGACAAGGTCTTGGCTCAAATGGCGTCCAGATTCCAACGTAGTACCCTTCCTTTGAGCAAGAGCTCTGGTCTAAAGAAGTGGACAATATACAGTAGACTTAAATGCTTTCATTTAAAGTCATCTTTCAGTATGACTCTAACTGGATTGCTCTTACCATGAATTATATGAATGGAATGAAGTGATTTGACTGGCTGTATATGAATTAGCAGAATATTGCAAATGCTTGCGGTTAATGATTTGAACACTCTAAAACTGTACTGTACCAATACTGCAATGCTGCAGGGACAATATGGGTTTTGAAAACATCTACATAGTAAAACGTTTATTGTTCGAGCTTCAAAAAACTGCTAAAATAATCCTAACCCCATTGGATGTAATGTCTCTCTGTGTGCGGGCCTGTCCTCTGAGTTTAGCACTGGTGTTTTTGATGTTCTCTGCAAGCTCCCTCCATTCCCTCAGGGTGGTCACGTGCACAGTCTGGTTTTAACATGGAGGAATTAGCGAGGAACGCGGGAAAGATGGATGTGTGGAGAAGATAAGGAGTGGAGGATAAGAACGGCGTGCATAAACCAGCACGCCTGCCGAAAAGAGGAAGAGAGATAGAAAGATCGAGAGAAAATAGAAGTTGAGCGAGGCAGGGTAGGTGTGTGTTTGTGTATTAAACAGGTTTCTCCACCATAGCTGCTAATGATGAAGGAGGATGAGGCCGTCTCTCTGCCGTTACACGCTAGCTTAGTGCCCAGGACCTCGCCAATCACTTTATCTGAATGCTCAAACAAACCGCACAGAGTTAACCAGACCAAACCGGCTTACTGGAGTTGTCCACTCTATCACACAGACACAGTGATGCATAACGCACACAGCAGTTAAGTAATGTCCCATATATAACATTGATATCATATTCACCTCAATATGTAAATAAGACTGCACATGAATAATTAGAGCTTATTAAAGAAACACTCCAGACCCCTAAACAGCTGAAAATCATTGTGCTGTTCATGTTTCCAGCACAATAGTCAATAAATACACCTTCTGGGAGCGTTTGGTAATTCCCAACCTGGTCATCGTATGTTTTCCAAAAACCTTTGGTGACGTCACGGCCATAATTAAAAAAATACATATAGATTCAAGGGATGCGTTTGGTTGATTTCCTGATATTTATTTGTCCCATTTTTTTCCTATCGACTCAATTCAAAGAACGACTCACTTCAAAACTAATATTTTGTATTTTCAAAAATGCTGCAGTGATGTCACTGAAGGTTTGTGAAAACTTATGGTGGCAATTACCAAACAAGCTGAGAAAGTGTTTTTAGTGACTGTCGTGTCAGAAACATGACTGGCACAACAATTTTGAGCTGAAACCCTTAAAGACTCTGTCTGTTGTAACATAATTAAACCGAATATGCAAGCAAGCAATATTTATCAGTGAGATGACAGCATGTGTTGTAAGTTGACTATCAAAAGCAAACATTGACTTTGCATTGTAAGTGTACTGTAGGTTTCCATTATACTTGGATGTCTATGTGTTAAGGCATTTCTATCTACAGTAGATCAGATAAAATTGTACTTTGGTCATCTTCAAATTTACCATCTTTTTATGTGTTTGCATTCAAAATATAATTTTATATAATCCGAACATTATTAAATAGCTTGTTTTAAACATTATTTTGGAAGATATGAATAATAGTGTATTTACTCTATCATATCACTGACCTACTATATGGGGCTAACCTAATAGAAGTAGAGTAGTTGAGTAGAACTGGAGAAATGGCAGGACTAATATTAGTCAAGTAGAAAAAGATACTTGATGGAAAGAATATTGAAGCAAGAAACAAGTTGACTAAAGTTAGTGAAGACAGGTAAAGAATATTGCAACCGTACATCTCAGAATTTCTCCCAAATTACATTCTCAGGAAACTATTTTAAAAAACGGAATTACGTTATATGCCAACATATTTAGTTTTTTACACGTTTGAACTGCACATTTCGTTATTAGGCTATATTTGTACTTCAATTACGTTGCTCCGGTACATTTAGTTTATTCAAGAACATTCCACACATCCCATAGCATTCGAAATTATATTGCAACATTCACAGTTAAGGTTAGGTAGGAGGATACTAACGGTTAAGGTTAGGCATTTGGTTACTAACGGTTAAGGTTAGGCATGAGGTTACTAACGGTTAAGGTTAGATATGACGTTACTGAGGTTAAGGTTAGAATTAAGGTTAGGGTTAACATTACAAAAACCAATAATTGCGTGTCTGCATGACGCAAGCAACGTAGAACATAACACACACAAAGTGCTGCTCTGGATTTGAACTCGCGAACACTGGCATGCAAGTCGCGGATTTATACGCCCGTCCACCATCCCCGACCTCCACCCGTGCAAAAACTACGCTATTTACATGCTACGTCATGATCTTCATATGTTCATGTTTAACGTTATTCAAGTGTTCAATTTAGTTCCCTACAAATGTAATTGACCCTCTCATACATTCATATTTCACATATTTCGGTTTTACAAAATAGTTCCCTCAGAAGGTATTTCATGTGATTTAGGGCTGGAATATTGAAGCAAGAAACAATTTGACTAAAGTTAGTGAAGACAGGAAAATTGAGACAAGATCCTTGAAGCAGAGTGAAGCAGAAAACTGAAACACTAAAGGATTTTACAAATACTAATCTAAATGTGTTTAAACCTAAACACACTCCTACTGTTTTTAATCAAAGGTCACACAGAGCTGGTTAACGTGTCTGACCTTTCATCCAAG
The DNA here is from genome assembly GCA_016801145.1 of Umbra pygmaea. Classification (NCBI taxonomy): domain Eukaryota; kingdom Metazoa; phylum Chordata; class Actinopteri; order Esociformes; family Umbridae; genus Umbra; species Umbra pygmaea. The sequence goes on from JACXGM010000887.1 coordinate 5,709, forward strand.
AAAGTGTGTGCGTGCCACCTGGTGAGCATGCCATCAAATACAGACACCTGCTCTGCACAATTAAGGCACTATTAAACAACAATAATCAAGCTCTGATGTCAATATGTCAAAGTACAATTTTGTAGCCTGGTTTCATCCCTACTTTGAGATCTCAGCCAAATTGATTTTTTTCTCTTAACTCAAAGATACATGTAACTTCTTGTTTAGTATCCTAGTATTAGTTCAAAGCTTATTACAAAGCCATTTGGACATTTCATGTGAGAAATCCTTCACAGAGATGATGGTCTATTGTGAATGCTTAACTTGTTGTGTAAATGGTACCGTATTAAAAATAGAAAATATTAGGCACTAAGCTACTTCCTGTGTAGGCGTATTATAATAGGCCTTTTCAATGGTACATCTTTTCAGTAAAAACTATAATGGAGTGTTTATGACATCAATATAATTTTTAAATGTTTGTTTCCCCATCTAAAAACAATCGCACTATACCCCTGGTCCTGAGTTGATTGTTTTCAAATATGTATTAATGTATGCATACGGCAGTTGATTTTAAGCACGCTAAATACTCAGGATTGGACACTGTAAAGAAAGACAACAAGCTATTTCATCCTCTCATCCAGGGGAGTTTTGTTCAATGCCAAAGTGAGATTGTTGTTTATTATGAAATGTGGCCAAGGTGGCCAAGAAAACAAACCAACACAACACAAACTCAGATGCACACCCTTGCCCGGGCTGACCTTGGCAGAATACTGCAGTGTCAGAAGGGCTTTAAGAGACAACCAAGTCTTCCATCTGAGGTCCAGAATAGTTCTGCTTTTATAGGTGAAGTGCTTCCCTTTGGAATCCGTAAATGTGTGCCCTTGTTCTTGACATTAGAGCCCAATGTTACTTACATATACAATAGCCTACTTCTATTAGCAACCATAGGGTTAAGTCCTAAATGCTGTTAAAAGAATACTATGGGTGTGACAGCAGACATTCTTTTACTGTTATAAGTGCATTGGTAGCCAGTTTATAATAATAATAAGCCATTTCAGGGACTTGACTATTGACAAAATATTGCCACAATTGTATCCAGGCACTTGAGTCCCGAATAGCAGTGTATCTGATCTAATTTACTGCACTATGTAGGGAATATGTTGCCATTTGGGACAAAGAATGTTTTTCCTGTTAATGTCTTTCTGTAATTCATTATTTCTTCAGTAAGTTCTCTTTTAATGCTGTTTAACAGGACTGCCCTTGAATATAAAAGATAGGTACTTTTGTACATTTGGCTCTAATCTCATTCCCAGACACTTTTGCTGCACGCAACAGCCTGGGGACAAGGTTAATTTGGCTCTAACAGAATGTCTCAAATAACACATCAGCAAAATGGTTGTTGGTGTTGGCCATTGATATTCTGTAGGTACAGCATTTGATGTCACCGTGACCTTGATCGCTGTATAGGATGGGCCCTCTCAGAGAAGCAAGGTAGAAGAGGAAATATTATACCAGCTATTTGTGTTTGGTTTGTCAGTGAAAAGCAGCAGTCACAGAGATAATGTGTAGTCTATAGATGTTATAGTGTTACGAGATCCTGGTATAGCCCCGAGAGGATTCTGTTCATGAATTCAGAACACACCACTGGGCAACCAGTCAAATTGAAAACATATTTATTATTCCTTTGCCTTAGGAAGATATGAACATTAAGCAAATGACATTGGAACGCATAATCGTATGCTGGAACATGAATGTGTAAGAAAACAGAATGTATTAACTAGAAGTTAGGTCAGATACTTAAGTGCATGGCTTACATATGATTAAATATTTATGTTGAGGGGATTATCAGACCCTGTGCGGGTGTTATTTCCAGGAAAATGGTGAGGTCTGTATCATATCAGCCTGGAATGTACACTCAATACACTTATAAAATGCATTGATTATTGTTGGCACTGCCAGTCCAACGTGTTGTCATCGTGGGTAATCGTATGTAATGGAAATGTTGCCGCATTACATAGACATACTTATGGATATGGCCATTCAGATGTAAACTCCCATACGTATTCAATTGCCATTCTACGGAAACATTGCCAAGAATAGACCAATCGGTTTCAATTTAGGGTACTTAGGGAAACGTTAAGTTCAGGCATAAATGCTAGGTTATTGGGGTTGAGGTTTAAGTAAACAGACTGTCTATATGTTTCGTAAACATACAAGGCTTTACGTTTCCGTGACTCCGAAAATGTTCACGTGTAAACACTTCCTGTTTTGTACGATGTTTGTGATAAAAGTTATCACATCGCTGATTAGCCTTTAAGAATCATGTCCTACTGATAATGAATCAGGGTTGTACTCTTGTGACCGACTAAGCAGAACAAGAGGAACCAAAGGGGAGTACTTATTTATTCTGTTTTATTTGAAACTGTAGTGGAGATGACAGATGTAGAATGATCCCCTTTATGCTTCATGTTCGGCAAAACAAGAATAAGTTATTTGTCCTTGTTTTGGGGTGTGCGTTGGGACAGCACAACTTGGTATCTACAAGGCTGTGAGTGGAAGACGGCTGGCTTGTTGTCTTCGAGGCATCACAAATTGCACCCTATCACCTACAGAGTGCACCAGTTAAAAAGCAAACCAATAGGGTTACAGTCAAAGTTAGGGAATAGGGTGCCATTATGGACACACCCTGTCTCTCCCTGGTGGTCCAGAACAAGAGCTGTCTAACAAATGACTGTGTGTTTCTTACCTAATGTATTACTTTCCAACCGACATGTGGCACATTAGAGTAGTGCACTATAAAACCAACGCCATGACACACAGACACATTTCGCCATTGATGTCTTCGCTCCGTTGTAAAACCAGGATGGACTACATCACCAGTTACAAGTACTACATCATGACTAAGCATTATGCCAGTGATGGATGGGAGCCATTTTGTGTTAGAAAACGAACAACACTAGAGTTCTCACCAACCTTGAAATGAAGTTCCCTCTTCCTCTCTGCCTTTGACTTCAGCGTGCCTGACCGGTGTCTGGCTGCCTCTCAGACGATTTTTTTGACTCACCTGACACTAAGATACAGAAGCTGCGGTCCCCAATGGAGCCCTGTTCCCTGCATAGTGCACTACTTGTAAACTTGGGCCCTTATGTCTCTGGTGCACTACACAGGGATTAGGGTGTTGTTTTGAGATACAAACTTGACGCCTACACTCTCGTTCAGCCCTTCAGCTTTTGTTTTCTTCAGATGCTCTGCAATGGTAAATGAGACAGAAGAGCCTCCTCAAAGAATGACAAATCGAACTGGAGAGGAAGGAGAGGGAGAGAGGGGGAGGAAGAGAGAGCGAGAGAGAGCGAGAGAGAGAACATTTGCATGTCCATCACATATCCTATGTTGTTTTGGTCTGCATCCCTTCCTTAGCAACAAAACCTGTTGTTAGGTACAAGTAACAACATTAGGATCATTAATCTGCTCTAATGTTGTTTCGTCAGTCATGCATAAAAGCCCTATGCTAACATAGTCATTAAGTATCTAACCACAGTGAATCTATCACCCACCCCGGGCTATGCCATGTATCAGGTTGGGATCCAGACAGATTAAAGTCAGGTTTCAGAACAGGTTCAAAGAGTGTGAATTAAATACTTTAAAAACCAGGGAGTTAAATCTGTCTTCAGTAAATCACAGCCCTCTGTAAATCCAGTCTGTTCTCCGACCTCTGAAATGACTCTGAAATGACTCTGAAATGACTCTGAAATGACTCTGAAACGACTCTGAAAGGACTCTGAAAGGACTCTGAAATGACTTTCAGTTGTAACAGTTGGCACTTCTACTAGGTGGGCACTATTACATTTGAATATGCTGCCAGGTGCTACAATGTTGAGGACATGGACGGTGGTCAGTTTGATGGTTAGGCTACAGACTAATTGAAACACGTAACCTTAATACCTTAATAATAATAACCTTTATATATATATATTTTTTTAAATTTTTACTCTGTACACTTTATGTGTAACTACCACATTTCTACCTCCATATGCTGACATTTGTTGCACTCTCTGTACAAATTCTTGTTTAATCTGAAGATCCACACACAATATTCCTGTTTTTATTATTTTTGCTCTGTACTTTGTCTTATAATGTATGTGTAACTTTCATGTCTTCTGCACCTCAACATTTATCTTGGCCAGATCGCCGTTTCCAATGAGAGTATTTTCTTAAACGTGCTTACCAGTTTAAACAGAGGTGTCATGCCCATTTAAAATGAGGAGGGACGGGCCCCCTCAGATTTTTGAGCCAAGTGGATTTTCCATTTAATATCTGTATTTGTGCACACTGTGCCCCCTTAAAAAAGTTGGTGCATGACGCTTCTGGGTTTAAATAATGGTTGAATAAAATAAAACCAACCTCTAAACTTAAAAATGCATTGTTTTTTTGCCACAGGTTGCAAAAGTGGCACTGTTGAGCTAAAAGGCAGCCCAGAAATTATGCACTGTGTCAATTATGTGTCAATGTGTGCCCCATGTCATCACAACTACTTTCTTTTATAAAATAGGAGGTTAAAAAAAGTCCCAAACTTTAATTGTAAATCTTGCCACATGGGTGGGCACACGTTGCAATTACCACGGGATAGTCCCTAGAGTAGGTTCAAGCAAACATTGATAAATCTACATTTTTAGCAACATAATGTTTTTTAGGCCTTTAAAAGGCTGTGTGAAAAGGTATATTTATAAATAACAAGTTACAGTAATAAAATTGAAGGATATTGTAGTGATTGTTTTGGATTGAAAGTGTAGATTAAATATAAGTATTAGAAAGAAATGCAAGCTCTGGATACGCATCTGTCAGTATTCATTAAGTTATTAGGAGTTATGTTGGTTCAATTTTGTCATTCAGGCCTGCTTGAATCCATAGTATGTCTGTTTATCATATTTGATGTTCATAATCTAACCGGGGATCAGAAAATGCCTTGTTAAATGTTGGTAAATCATATATATTTTTTGCATTAGGGAACCCTCCAAGTGCTTCAATGGATTTATGATGTTCCATCACTCACTCGCATATTGTTTACAGCTTAAAACGAATCCGACTGCTCAAAAGACAAATTCACAACTTATTTTTATAACTCATATTAACCGAAAATGTTGCATTAAGCATTACAGTTAGATACTTAAGTTCTCTTGTCCAACCCTCACTGTTTTACTTTTAAGGTGTACACAAAACATTTTTTTTTTAACATCTAGGCCAAATTATTTGTTTAAATAGCATTTACTCCTACATTTGTCATGTGATCTTCTAATAATGTGCCAATCGGACAATGTGGGATTAGCAAAAATAAGCATTTAGCTCATAACTACGTATATAGACGCTACATAAACACTGTATATACTGTACAGTACTGTAAACACAACATCATATTATGGTGCTGAGTTTCCCCTGAGGTAGAACCATATGCCAAGTCTTGAGTCGTGCAACTCCGCATTTATGATTGTAAATCTTTGGTCTTTTTATTTACATTATGTTATGCATTATTGCATCACGCAGTTGCCGCCGATTTGTTGGCTTCACATCCATGAAAGGAATCTCCCAAGTCATTGTCATGTTTAATGAACAGTTTGAGATGATGTGAGCTTTGTGACATGCCATGTTAACCTGTTATAGATTGGTACACTGTGGTCATAAAGGGATGGAAATGATCAGCAACCAAAGGCTGGATTCATGTTTTCATATTGTTTACACTCCAAAAAAACTACATTCTACATCTACGGTACATTCTGTACCATCTGAATGATGCAAACAATATTGAGACTCATCAGACCAGGCAATGTTTTTCCAATTTGGTGGTCCTGTGAAAATTGTAGCCGCATATGGCAGAGGGTGCATAAATGCCAGGTTAAACATTATAGTAAGCACATTTTCACTGCCCCATTACTTTAATAAGTTTTTACTTAGCCATGGCTACAGTTAGCTGAAGTTTGCATTCCAGGTCCCAGTTACTATATTCAGGGTAATGGTGACAGCAGAAATAACAGCAGCTCTGGAAGAGGCCAGGCAAAGACAAGGTCGTAGACCAGGGCAGGTCAGGTGCTGTCAGGGGCTCCAGGGGAGTGGGGCTGGGGTGCAGAGCCTGTTGTTGGGGGAACAATGGGTTTGGAGGCCCCGACATGCCCCGGTGTGCGGGGGGGAGCAGAGTGTGTGGGTCATGTGGTGTTCGGCACGTAAAGGTTTCCTGCCAGAGCGTGACCTAAACTGCCAAATGTGCCAGTTGTTGCTAGTCAAACATTCCCTCTGTCCCCGTATGTGTGTGCCTGTGTGTATGTGTGTGCTACCGTACGTGCCTGTTTGCTCAAAAAAAGAGCTAGCTAGAGAGAGAGGGTGACTTCGATTACATTGACCTCATTTCCTATATTATTACCTAACAGCCTGCAATCATCATTACTAACTGACGTGATTGGTTGAGAAAATGTTTAGATGTTATCGCCACAGAAATATTCTCTGACGTCCAGCGGTGTGGGAACATTCCCAGCTGAGAGTTTAAGACATCATAGACGGCAGTTGTGTTTACGTTTCTCTTCAACGTGTGTTTCTGCCGTTGTCTAGGAAGAGGCTATCTCATTACAGGTGGTAATTCGGACCCAATACACCTGAGAATTGTGTTCACTAACACAACAGTGTCTATAGGAAACTCTAGAGCACTCAGGGCCCGTCTCACTGAGCTGTCCACTGAAGATTTAAGACGCTTAGAGGGGTGCTTAACGGGGAGTGTTGAGAGAGAGAGGGACATGGAGAAAGAGTAGAAAAGAGAGTGAGCTCCTGGGCATGTGTCTTGGCATGCATACAAAGTCATTCAACAGCCATTATTATGTGTTGTATTAAATAGAGACGTGGAGGAGACGTGGGGAGACCCGTCTCCACGCCCCACATTCCTCATCTCATGAACAGGACGCCCCAGAATGGAAAGGCCTATGTGCTGATGTCAGAAGATAGCTTCAAAGAATGGGCTGCGTGAGCTGAGGGGGCGTGAGGCTGAAAGGCTGGTGTTACGTGACAGATTTAGGGTCGACTGTGTTCAAGAGTGCCACCGCCAAAGAGGTTATTGAATGAAGGTCATTCATCGCCTGGGAAATTTAAATTGTATTGCACTTTTTTACTGAGCTTTTCTTTCATTAGTGATTTAATCATTCTATTTGATTTTGGAATACATAAGAACACTCCAAACATACCAAATCAATTTAACTAGCTATGGTCCCAGAGAACATGACCACTGCTAGTGTTACTTTGGAGGACCATGGATGTTCTGGCGCTATCGTGAGGACAAAGGACATGATGCCTGTAGTCAAACTTAGATACATACTCCATGTCTGTATCGAATGCACTGTTAACACCATTTTCTCTGTACACACACACACACACACACACACACACTCACTCTATTCACCGATGGTCTCAGATGGCTCAGGGTATAGGGAATCAGACTTGTAGTCGGAAGGTTGGATGTTCAAATCCTGACTGTACCAAAGGTTGTTGTGTCCTTGAGCAAGACACTTTACCCTAAGTTGCTCCAGGCCAATGTCCCTATATTTACTGTAAGTCACTCTTGATAAGTGTCTGCTAAATGACAAAAAAATGTTGGTTAAATTTCCTCTTAAAAATGTTATTTTTACAACCATGCTTTGTTAGACACAAACAGAAAATGGATGATGAAGACAGACCCACTCTGTCTACATCTGTCTCTTTCTATAGTGTGCAAGAATTATCTATGCTAATGGTTTCAAAAGCTTTATTTTCTCTCATGAATTTTGTCAAGACATTCAAAACAAATCTGTTTTGACAGACTGACTAGAACTAGAAGTTGTTTCATTTGAGAGGGTCAATCACTTCTGAGCAGTAAACACAACTGTCAGGAAATGTTGCCATTGAAATCCAGAATGATAGCATCTGGAGCTACTGAAATTACAAAAACGTTGCATAATATGATTTAATTGCCAAATCACTGTCATTACCACAAACCCTCTCGTTATTCATCTGGCACATTGCAACACCGTAGTAAAACGTATGCACAAGCACTTCACACCAGCTAATTGAACACTACAATTTCTTTTGAAACATTGACAAATGGATAGCAATTTGTACATTTGATTCTATCAAAGTCCTTTTCTAAGTACTATCCCACCCCCATCCCCACTGGAGCCTTGTGTCTTGCTAAGCCATCATTGTGAATAGGAATATGTTCATAGGTGACTTGGCAGTTTAAATACAGGTTAAGTACAATGATTCTATTGCTATCAGCCAGTGAGTTCTCTCTCTTCTGGATGTCTGGTTCACTTGAAGAACTTTGTTGCTCCCACAACTAGACCTATTGCGTCTGTTGCCTCATGTCACTTACCTCATGGCCCAAATGGCTGAATCCTACCTGTGTAGCGCACGTCTTTTAACCAGGAACCTATAGACCAAAAAGTACTTTACAGGGGAAAGGTTCAATTAAGATGCAGCCTCAAGTTTAGTCTGTCCTTATAGGGCAGCACTCTTTCTCTCCCTGAGATGGATGGTGTGATGAGGTGCCCAGGGGCCTGGCGGTGAACAGGCATGCTTTACTTTTATAATATCACATGAGCTGGAGTCCACCCCCGGTGCTGCCTAGTCCCTGTCGCACGCTGTGCAAGCGGACGTTTGGAATAATTATTGTCATCCATCACCCGGTACAGCACACGCACTCACTGCACCACACCCGGCTGAGGCCAACATGCCAACAGATATTGCTAGAGCTCAGTCGCCTCCGAGTGCTCTAGCAATCACACACAATGTTGTTTGTTTTTATTTATTCATGTTAGCCAGCAGTCAGTATCTTCTCTCACTCTTTCTTTCTCTCTCTCTCATGTGACTATTGACACATTGTAGCATTGCAGGAACAGTCGGGTTTAGTTGTCAAGGACTCTCAGACTATTATTTTCAGATGTGACTCATACGTGTCAGGGTTTCAGATTTAACAGTGTCGAAGCATTGGAAAAGTGCTAATGGTATGTCGTGGCATTGACTTGCTTCTTTTGGCTTGATTAAATTCAACATGCTAAATAGCTTTTTTTATCATTTTTAACTGTTAAACAGAACTAATTTATTTGTCAGTGACCAGCTCACAAATGCTGTAAAAGAAGATCTGAAAAAGCAGATAATGATTCCCTACAATATGCATTGCTTTGGTTCACACACACAACCACAGCCTTAAATGCATCATTTACACTTTGGAAGCACCAAACATTATGTCCTCATTGAAATTCATGTTCAAATCGCAAAATAAGCATGCATATTGTTCGTTCTAATAGTTTTTTCATATTTTCTAAATATACAAATAAACAGTTTGTACAGCTATTGTAAGCTAGACAGCTGAACATAGTTCAGTTCTCACACCGTGAAGTTATAGAAATTGTGATTTAAAATATGCCTGCTTGCTCTTATTAAATATGGTGAGCTATAATCATGGTACATTAGCATGTTGTGGTACAGTAGCATGTTGTTGTAGAGTAGCATGTTGTTGTACAGTAGCATGTTGTGATCCAGCATCATGTTGCGGTACAGTAGCATTTTGTTTTACAATAGCATGTTGTGGTACAGTAGCATGTTGTTGTACAGTAGCATGTTGTTATACAGCGGCATGTTGTGATCCAGCATCATGTTGTGGTACAGTAGCATGTTGTGGTATAGAAGCATGTTTTGGTACAATAGCGTGTTGTTGTCTAGTGGCGTGTTGTTGTAAAGTAGCATGTTGTTGTACATTATCATGTTGTGGTCCAGTAGCATGGTGTGGTCAACTAGCAAGGTTGTGGTACAGTAGAATGTTGTGGTACAGTAGCATGGTTGTGGTACAATAGCATGTTGTGGTACAGTAGCGTTTGCTGATTAAGCTGTGGCTTGGCTGTTGTCTTCTCCTCTTGGTACTTACAGGAGACTGAGGGCACACACACACACACACAAACACACACACACACACACACACACACACACACACACACACACACACACACACACACACACACACACACACACACACACACACACACACACAAACACACACACCAACGCCTCAACTTCCCATAGTTGTGGAGATAATACTGGTGGTTCAAGATGTAAAACTGATGGTTACATTTGGATTTTACTGCTGGTGGAGCTGTTGTGGATTTTCGATGAGAATTCTAAACAGTCTCGGAGCTTGTCGAGCCTCTGACCCAGCACATTCCTTGCACGTATCCACCTCTTTACAAATGGATAAACAACATATTCTACATCGTGACAGCAGTGCACCTATGAAAAAGCTCTTTCCTTTTCTCTGGCTGAGTGGGTAGTCCAGGCGCTGCCGCAAGCCACCCCCTGCCTTCACCAACCCTCTGAGGCCTGGCTGCCTCAGTGTGTCAGGCCCCACTGAGCCCTGGATACCCATTCTGAATTAAAGGAGATATTCCATTTAAAGTGTCAGCAGCACCTTGCTGCCTGAGATGATGGATGGCGGCTCCGTCGGGTTCATAATGCGATCTAAAGAGGACAAATTCTCCCCACCCTTTAAATCGGTGACGCCAATTACAGCTAGCTCTCAGGTCTGCCTGTCTGCCACCTGCCTGTCTGCACTGGAACCTGAAACATTGAGCAATGAGCCTGCAACCTGGAGGGGAATATGATTGGCTGTTACAGTCCCAACATTCACATAGAGTGTGAGAGACGGGGAGCGATTCGTGACTACCACGTGCCCGCGCTCAGGCTGGCTGGCTGGTTCTCCTTTGGAAACGTAAACACTCACTCCCTTCATGCGTCAAATGAGTGAGGATGGAATTGTGTTGTTAACTCTAAAATGTACTAAACGGTTCATGATAAGACTTGTCATACGTAGTTACAGCTAAGCATTTACCACTGAATGTCTGCTTACATCATATGGATGAAAGTCCTCTTAGATATTATTTCTTATATACATATATATATATATTATATATATATATATATATATATATATATATATATATATATGTTAGGATCCCAAAGGGTATGCATCTGAAGTACATTTTCATTTTGTTACTAGTTAGTATTGCGCTCCACCTCCTTGCCCTCAGTGTCATTTCGGCAGCCTTTCTAGCAGAGGAGTGGCGCGTTCTGGTGGCTTCTGCAGGGGTGAGATTTCATTCAATCTATCGGCCATCTTAGTTCGCTTTTTATCTCTCCCAAGACAGGCCCTACACACACACACATACACACACACACACACACCTATCAAACACATGCACACCCACAAAAAAAACACAAATATCAAACCCATAATATCTCACATGCACACATGCCTGTTGGATGTTGAGACTCGATAAAAATGCAATTAAAATGTGTCAGATTTATGCCTTTAATAACAACATCATATTTACACTTCCCTTTTCCTGGCTTCTGTGGTTACTATTTCCTCCACACAGACATGTGACATTAAACAATTTTTCATTAATTTTCTGCTATATAAATCCTACACTTATTCATCGTTCATCTATTGCACTAGTCAAAATGTAAATAATGTTTGTGCTTTAACTAGTTTTACTTGTCTTTATGTTATTCAGAGTGTTAATAGTGCACAATTTCTGCCATGCACTGGTTTTTCATCTTTTGCGGGTGTGAAGTGTGTTGCTTTTTGTGGGGGTGCAGGTTACAGAGCATCACAGGCATTGTTCACTAGGCATGTCAAAGATAAATGTTGCCTAGCGAAATTTTGCCTCCCATTCATTTTCAATTGGGTCATGTGACTGTGCATGCGAGGCAGTGTGGGATACCTGGTGAGGCAAAGCTGCCGTTAGAGGTGATGAACGATAGGATACAACTTATATTATGCAAATTTTAAACATATTTGCCACTCTGTGTTGGGCGACAACCAATCAGAAAAGGTTTTGTCTGTTTCCCCTGTTGCCCCTTGCAGCAACATAGTGTAAAGTTTCTACCGTACAATCGATCCTACTACAACCAACATGGAAGACGTTTTTTTCATTGAATAATTGAGGTGTCTGGATTTCCAGAGCTCTACAATGTGAAAA
>JACXGM010000887.1:17828-41004 GCA_016801145.1 Umbra pygmaea
AGACGTTTTTTTCATTGAATAATTGAGGTGTCTGGATTTCCAGAGCTCTACAATGTGAAAAAAAGTACAGGAAGCATCATAGGTAAATTATTAAAAAAGTACAGGAAGCATCATAGGTAAATTATTAAAAAAGTAAAGAAAGCATCATAGGTAAATTATTAAAAAAGTACAGGAAGCATCATAGGTAAATTATTAAAAAAGTACAGGAAGCATCATAGGTAAATTATAAAAAAGTACAGGAAGCATCATAGGTAAATTATTAAAAAAGTACAGGAAGCATCATAGGTAAATTATTAAAAAAGTACATGAAGCATCATAGGTAAATTATTAAAAAAGTAAAGAAAGCATCATAGGTAAATTATTAAAAAAGTACAGGAAGCATCATAGGTAAATTATTAAAAAAGTACAGGAAGCATCATAGGTAAATTATTAAAAAAGTAAAGAAAGCATCATAGGTAAATTATTAAAAAAGTACAGGAAGCATCATAGGTAAATTATTTGAGGCTGTTGGTATACCTGAGAGTGTTTTACACCGATCAGCCATAACATTCTGACCTGCCTAATATGGTGTAGGTCCCCTTTTGCCGCCAAAACATCAGCCTTTTACACAGAAAACTGCAACACACTGTGTATTCTGATACCTTTCTATTAGAACCAATGAAACTTTTCAGCAATTTGAGCTAATGTTGCTTGTCTGTTGGATCGGACCTCATGGACCAGCCTTCGTTCCGCATGTGCATCAATGAGCCTTGGCCGCACATGACCTTGTCGCCGGTTCACTTCTTTTCCTTTTTTGGACCATTTTTGATAGGTACTGACCACTGAAGACCAGGAACACCCCACAAGAGCTGAAGTTTTGGAGATGCTCTGACCCAATCGTCTAGCTATCACAATGTGGTCCTTATCAAACTCGCTCAAAACCTTACGCTTGCCCATTTCTATAATTTTGTACTCAAAGTTGATGTGTTTAGAAGCAGGAAAAACGCATTGACAACCACCTCAAACACAACATTGACGTCATCTGGCGACATTGGTTGCAATTTGCACAACGTTTGCCTGGAAGGAATCATAAGGTGAATTTTCCTATTACTGCTTCTGAAGGTACAAACAATTTAACACTCTCTACTTTTGAATTGCCATCACTCACTCTGTGAGGTCCAAGCTAACATACTCCCAAACACACAAAACATGTAAACTACAACAGCATTAGTAAACACTGTACAAGGCACTCTACCATAATTAATGTACAACAATAAATGCACTATCAAACACACACACGAAGGTTAACTCATTATGCAAATCTGTCCAGGCTGTAAAGTGTTAAGTGATAGCCGTGAGTAAACTCTGCTGACTTACGTAAAGCTCGCGGGAGGTCTCTTCAAAGGATACAGTTCAAACTGCAGCTATTAAAGGCTTATTAGAAGCTGTGTTGCTGAAGTGCATTTTTGTATGTGTGTGTGTGTGTGTGTGTGTGTGTGTGTGTGTCTGTGTGTACGTCTGCATGTCTTTACGTGCGTTCAGATGTGCGTAATTCTCAGAGAGAGGGTGAGGTAGAGAAATTAGCAATGCAGATAAATTCATCCAGCTTATTATCCTTCATGGAAACAAGCGAAGGTCGGAAGTGTGGATGTGGTTGTGGAAGCCAACAAGAAAGCATTTCTCTCTCAACAGCCTTACCTGGTTTTCACAGCGCCTGAGGAAAAAACAAAGGGGCTCCACAAAATAGCACCCTATTCCCTGTATAGCACACTACATTTGACCAGAGGTTTATTGGTCCCTGTCAGAATTAGTGGATAGTTTGCGGTTTGGGCATCCAGCATTGCCATGGTACCGATTGCCGTGTCAACGGTCATGGCGTTGCCATGGTATTACTAGTCACTGTCACGCCCCACTTTCTTACAACTCCCAATTATTCCCTGACAGTCCTGCGATGTGAGGGACAGCTGGAGCGTTGGCTGTGTCACTGTGTGTCAGGGTTACACTGATCCCATTGACGAGGAGATTATATGACTTCTACCTGCACCCTGACGGACACACACATGCCCCCACACACGGAGCAGAGCGGCGCCAGGGGTCGTGTCAGGACAGAACACAGTGACAAGAAGTTCAAGGTCACCATGGTTATTAATGTTCCTCAACTCCCTGGGGAAAAGGAATGTGTTGTCATCACAGAAACTTGGCCAGGTCACCCTGAGTGGGAACTAACAACGTATGACCTGCGTAATTTCGAGTTAGCGGAAGAAACACTCCCCTCACAGCGGTGGTTGCTGAGATTCTGGTGTAATGTAATGCCGTCATTCCATACAGTCCACATTGGACCCCCTATATAGCACATATGTGTGACCAGAGGTATTTGGGCCCTAGTGAAAGTGTGCCATTTAGGCCTCTCTATGGAGCTGTTATACCTGTAGCAATGGGGGTCTTGGTCGGGGTGGGCACGTGGGGGCAGAGTTCCCACAATTATTTTCCTTTCACCGCTGGAATCAATCTCTTCCTATTAGAGAACGGCACATACCCGAGTGAGAGCTGTTTTAATTGGCGGACCGCTGTGTGAATGTTTTCCCTGCCCCGCCAACGTCCCTCTCTATGTCAGCTTCCTTTCTCATCTGTGCTCTGTGGCTGTAAGCCTGGCACCTTCAGCTGTTTTTCATGATTTTACCACACACACACGCATTGATGCAAACACACACATAAACACACAGACAGACAGACAGTCAAACGTCCTCCACCATCACCTTCCTGTGTGCTCTGTTCTTTGCCCCCGACATAACAACTCACCTAGTGCTCTTTTAATTTGCCAGTGAGGGAGATCTTATTAAGAGCCTTTAAATCCCCTGGGGGGGCCTCTGGCATCTCCTTGATTAAATTGGAGCTGAGCGGCGGGGGTGTGGGGGGGTGGATGACAACGAGGAGGAGGGGATCGAGGCTGCTGGAAATATCACAAGTGGTGAAAGGAAAGATGCGTTGTCTTTGTTTTGAAGCAAACTCTTACCCCAAGTTTATTCTTGGCTAACCCAGAACTAGCTTGTTCTCTTGTACTTATGCTCAATGGTGGTCTTTGTGTTTACTGTACATTACGTCATAGCAGATGTACCCTCACCTTCCAACATTCAAAGTAGTGCACCAAATTGGTAGACCTAGCCTAAAGTTGAAGTGTGCTTTTCAGCATTCACCTGTTTGATCCTCTGGTTGTGATTTGGGGGTGTAGACACACATTATGTAGAATGGTTATACGATATTCTTGTTGAGTTGTAAAAATTTCCAGTCATACAAACCAACATCTTTCCAAGTCCTCAATATATACCTCCCAACCTCAGATTCCCTGGGGAAATCCTGAGTGGTAACCAATACCCTTTTTGTATCTGGGATCGTCTGAGCAACCTGTACTGAGTAGCAAATGATACCCATCTGGGATTGTGTAAGGGATGTGTCAGCGCTTAGAGAGGGTAAGTAGAGATGCCCCTGCTGTCTGCAGTAACAAAGTGAGCAAAATATTTAGAAATTAAATGACTAGAATGTACATTCCCAAGTTCAATGTCCCATGATTCTGTCACATTTTTATCATCACTCAGAGCTCATTACTAGGGGAATTCTCCCTTGTCCGTCCAGACGAAACGCCTCTGGCTAACTCTTAGCTCACCTCCCAACATGTAAACAGCAACATGAAAGGCACTTTTTAAATGTGGGGCCAAAACCAGCTTTTAAGGTAGCTACACGTTCTGTGATTTCAGAGCAAATGCAAGGATGTAGTATCGTGTTTTGTCTTGAAATGAGCATGTCGTGCTGCTACACAGACATGACCTACTGTATGCAGATTTGGGGCGCCTCAAAAAAGTAACGCAATGCAAGTGGCTATGTTGATAACTATACAAGTATCTTTTGTAGTGCTGCAGAGGTTGTTTTTGAACCACAAAGCCTCAATCTTACTGTACATTGAACAAAAGATAATTACTCTACCACACATGCTATAGCACCATAGCATCTAGTCAATTTTATACACTTCTACTTGACTTCCCATGCTGGTTAAAATGCAACAAAGCTTTTGTAAAAAATTAGGTTTCAAGAGTTTGTTCCTTGAAAACACGATTCTACACTTGCAACCTTATCTACATGCATTAGCTCTGAACGCCACATTATTTATTCACATGATGTCATGCATTTCCATCCGCCATCAGGAATTAAGAGCACTCTTTCTTAGAACACGTGTGACAGGTACATTAGAATGGCACATTGGCCGCATGCTGATGGGATGGGAACACGTGGATCTAAAGTGTGAGGCGGTAAGTGTAGTGGAATAAGTCCTTAACGAGCAGTAGTCCTGAGGACAAAGATAGCTACACACGGTAATCACCACGTGTGCCTCAAGGCCTAGCAGAGACCTCTGAATAAACTGAACATGAATTTAGTCTCATACATCTTCCAAGTACATATTTACCTGTAAAATATTTAGACAAACTGTGTCCACCTTAAGGCCTAGGGAAAAGTAGAAAGAGGGTTCAATCAGTAATTACTGTCCCTATAGCTCAAAACTCATGAATGATGTAAAACCTAAATATGTGAAATATAAACATATGTCAGGAACAATTATGTGAAAGATAAACATATGACAAGGACTGTCAATGCACATCCTGACATTAAGGGCATTTGGGAGTGCAATCAGTGCTAATTAGTGTGAATGTTTCATAGTGCATTGTGGCTGAGCATTACGTAAGCCTAAGTAAGTTCCCCTCCTCCTCGTTGCAAATTGCACTGAAATACAAGTGCTTTTATTTTGAAAAGGAAAATCATAGTTTTTGTTGCCGGCATAATATACAGTATTGTTGCCAGGTGAATAGTGTTTGGCCCCAGCTAGAACCAGCCCTCTTTTTTTATGTAACAGTAAGTAAAATAATATATACAACTTATAAAGAGAACAATATCATCTGGGCTAGAATATTTTGGTGTGCCCAAGGAGATTTTGAAACAGGTAGCTGACAAGTTATATAGAAAAATTGTTTAAGTTTCAAGAGACATGGGTAGGCCTACTGACCTTTGCTTGCTTGACAAACATATTTTATTGTATTTTCCATTAAGCACATACATTTAGCAAAAACGATTGGGCTTGTGGGATGGTTTTGATCTTCCTGTTGCACATTATTATTCTTTATAGTCTCTATGTAATCAATTTGAATAATTGCAGTGTAAAGCTATTTGCAAAGAAGAGCACAATTTTAAGTTCAAATGGTGCCTACTTTTCGATAGGCTAAAGAGAAAATGGAGAGAGGCTGTTGAATTACTGTATCCCATTGTGTTTCTTTAATAGCCTATCAAATATAAATAGTTTGTTACAGGTACTGGTTAAATGGGAGAAAGACTGTGTTGCACGATGTGATGTAGTTTGTTGTAAACTCAAAGGATTAGAGCTTGCCTGCCTACCTGCCTGCCTCACAGCCATTTCCCCCAGCAGTTTACCAGCTGATCGCAAGTATTGTTTTTCCAGTTAATTTCAGTGTCTAGGTTCCCCTAAGAGTCCCATCTGGCTTTTAGTAAACATTTTCCTACAATTACTTTTGAAAATAAAATGTTTAAGGGCCAGTTTAATGGACAAGGATTAGGCCTTTTCTTGGACTAAAAAAGGAGATTTCCATTCAACTTGATTATTTTAAATAGGTTTACAAACAGCTTAAATAGGTTACGTAAGGCCTTAACATGTCCTAGTAATCAATAAATCACCTACAATTTGTTTTTACCTTCAGTGAAAGCTTCCATAGCGTATATGCAAATTATCTTTGTTTGACCTAAAGATGCATGGAGATCACTCGACTTGAGTACTACAACATTGCTTTATGGCACCATTTTCTCCAATTGAAAAGTACATTATTATTTATTGGTCTGGTAGCAAGTCCATCTAAGATTTAAAAGTGAATCAATTGTTGTTAGTGCCAGATGAGCAAGTGCTGATGTACAGTACTGGCATTTTCCTACACACCCCATCTCTAGGGTTTACAGAGAATGGTCTGAAAAAGAGAATATATCCAGTGAGCGGCAGGTAAAAGGAGAATGGCCAGACAGGTATGAGCTTATATAAAAGCAACAGTACCTCAAATAACCACTTGTATGCAGAAGAGCATCTCTGAATGCACAACCCATCAATCCTTGAAGCAGATCGACAATGGCAGCAGAAGACCACACCTGGTGCAACTCCTGTCAGCTAAGAATAGGAAAATAAGGTGATTATTTGCACAAGCCCATCAAAACTGGACAATGGAATATTGGAAAATTGTTGCCTGGTCTGATGAGTCTCAATTTATGTTGTGAAATTCAGATGGTAGGGTCAGAATTTGGACTAAACAATGTGAATGTTGCCTGCCTTGTATCAATATTTCAGGATGGTGGTGGTGGTGTAATTTGTGGGAGATATTTTCTAATGCCACAGCCTACATTGGTATTGTTCCTGTCCATGTCCATCCCTTTATGCCCACAGTCTTCTAACAACTACTTCCAGCAGAATAATGCACCATGTGGAAAACCCAACATCACCTCAAACTGGATTTTTGAACATGATTACGTGTTCAATGTACTCAAATGGCCTTCACAGTCACCAGATCTCAATCCAATCGAGATTTGCATCATGGACGTGCAGCAACTGTGTGATGCATTAATGTCAATATGGATCACAATTTCTGAGGTATATTTCCAGCACCTTGTTGAATATAGTAGTTAAGAAGGCAAAAGAGGTTCCAACCCGGTATTAGCAAAGTGTACCAATGACGTGGCTGGTAAAACAATATTACATAATACCTGTAGCTGATTTTACTTTTATACCATGTGGATTAATACATGTAGTTGTAGTACCCAGTGGCTTCAGACCTGTAGCCGTAGTACTCTTATTAGTTGCCTCTCCAGACACTTAGCTTCAATTACATTTTCCTGTAGGTTGGCATTCATCTAACATCAATCGCCCCCCAACACCCAGCCACATCTCCTAACCACCAGCACCCGCTATTCGTCTGGGCTGATCCTGTGTCTGTCCTCTGTTGTAAGCATGCTGGTTCCTTACAGGAGGAATGTGTGTGTGTGGCTGATGCCAAACACCTTGGCCCAGCAGTACTGTAGAGAACAATGATCTCAGTGTGGAGCCTCTGTCCTCTCACAGCTTAACCACCTTCCATTCCACTGATGTCACACTTTAACTGATAATGAAATACATCCATTAGGGCCCCGGTCTAAATCTGAACTTTACATAGTGAATGGGGTGTCGATTTGGAATGAGCAGGTTGACAATAAATGGCAGAGATCCAAGACATGTCTTTACATTATTGTTTGTATATAGATACCTTCTCACTGACAGCTTATCAGTTTTTTCACTATAGCAGTTTTCTTTCTATATAGAGATTAGCCTGGTGGGACACTAAAATCATACGATACTCAATCTGAGGAATGTCTTTCATACTGTGGATGGATTAGGTTTGGTCCATATTCCAAAGGATAGATAATCCAGAAAGAATACTGCAATCTTCATTGTTTCACTTATGAATTCAATATTGAGTCTGGTTTAACCAGGCTAAGATAATTCCCTTACTTTATTTCTTTTGTATTCATATCCAGTGTCAACAACCTGGATGCAATTGCCCTTTTGTTGTAGAGAATGCTACTAATGTAATCCTGCTCGTTCGTAGTCATGACTGTGTCATCTGAGACAGATGGAGGTTATAGAATTACAGGAATAGCTCCTGTGTTTTCTTCATTTTCTTTGTTCTTTAGAAATATGGCATGGTTTTGTCACAGCCTGTTCAGATTGATACTTGCCAGGAAGAGTGAGTGAGCGAGTGAGAGACAGCAGAGAACCACAGAGTGGTATTAAGTGGTTTCATTGTAGATGTGTTATAGGAACATTGCCACCTTCCTTCTTGCTACTAGCTGTGTCTGAACAGACCATGTCTCTCCTCCACTGTGTGAATAGAGAAAACAACAAATGGTTGCAATTTAGAATGCCTCATTCTGAGGTCCAAAAAAGCACCAGAAAAAACATTAAACATGTCCTGATACATTAAAGGACAATTCCAGAGTAAATTGAACAGATTAAATATAGTATTTAAAACAATACCCTAGACTGATTAACGTCATATAGAGTGCTGTTACTGCGTTTTTTTTCCGAAAACAGCCAAGAGTATAGTTAGGTGTTTTCTTTATTGGATTTTACTTGAAAAACCACAATGTCCAGAATTCAATGCAACCTTTGCTCTTGCGCACTGCGAGTCGCTTCGGTGGAGTCAAATTTAGCGCACTGCTGGATAAGGTCAGGCACGGCAAACTGGTTGCGTTGTGGCATATGTCCATTCATTTCAATAGAAAGCAATCCGCACAGCTGCGTCAAAATGTAGATGTGGTGCGGCGTGTGTGTCGCAAGAGTTGAAATTATCCAACTTGTGCGTTGCTTTGCTGTATGGGACCAGAACCGGAAGTTGATGTACCATCGAGGAAGAGCTAATCCAGGATGTCGCTGTCACCTATGGGTTTATGGGATTGCAAGAAAAGCTTTGAAAGCTCAGTAGATAGATTTTGTTCCACAAACTATGAATACTAAACTGAAAAGTGCCTGCCAGTCGCTCTGCTGGAGGAGGACAGTGGTGCAACGTTGTCCTCCATCTTGAGGATGCAGAAGATTGATTAAGATGTTGATTGCAGTGTACAAGTGTGTCTGCGTGACGGTGCCGCACAGTGATTTTTTGCTGTCCCCGGTGTGATTCCAGCATAAGGACCTTGGCTACTAACTAGAAATTATACACTGCAATTTGAAACATTTACTACGAGTCACAATGTCATACCAGAGCTACAGTATAAGCCCTTCAACGCTTGATTAGGTACAGATTTATTTAGACTCTGCAAGAGATTACTTGAAATTTTTACATTCGTTCCTCCAAGTATTTACACAATCATGGATAGCTACATTGAAGCTAATGATGCTACCTCCATTCCATATAGTCCCGGGGCCTGGATGAAATCTCCAGACAACGAACTAGTTAGCCTATTAGCCACTCACCCATTGCTCTAACTCATGTTTCGTTCATTATTTCCAAACAATTGCACCAAAACGTATACAACCACCCTGTCTTTAAATATAACAGAGTTAGCAATACAGCATTGTGTCAGTTTCTACATTTGTTTCTCCAAGTTTTTACACAATCAACGATAGCTACATTGAAGCTAATTAAGCTACCTCCACTCCAGATAGGTCCGGGGCTGGATGAAAACCCCAGACAATGGACTAGTTAGCCAGTAAGCTACTCACCCATTGCTCTAACTCATACTTTGTTTTTATTTCCAAACAATTGCACTAAAAAGTATACAACCAGCCTGGCTTTAAATATAACAGAGTTAGCAGTATTCTGTTAAGCATTTTTATCAATTTTACATTTATTCCTCCAAGTATTGACACTTTTATTACTACTATTACAAGATATTATATTTTAGCTAATAAAGGCTAACCAAGTAGATATTGGTAAATCAGCTCTTTACCTGTGATAATTTGGTCCTCCATCTGGCCTGGCTGTTTTTTTCAAAAACACTTTGGTCCATTTGAGCGTTGGAAAAATGACAATAAACGATTTTGAGGTGTTTGATGGCTGGAGTGTCCCTTTAACATAGAATAACATTTGTATTTCTTTACTTTCTAAATATACCTACAATTATGTTAATATAATTCCCTCCATAACAATTTAGACAGTAACGTCAAAATTGCTGTTTTTGCTGTATACCCAAATAATTCATTTTGATCTGTTTCAACACTTATGTTTACTAAGAATAACAGCACTTCAGTGTTCCATCCCCCCATTTCCATCCACCCAAATGGAGACACTAATGAAATGCGCTGTATATATAAAAACATGGAGGTCTTTATTTAAAAAAAATTAAATTGCTTGAATACATTGCTCTACTGACAAAATATAGTATTATGGTTTTCTGTGCAGAATTTACATTTCTGGATGCTTGTTCTATGACCAGATTGATCAAAACTATGAAATTCTGTTTTTGCAGTGGACACAATTACTCTTATCTTGTATTTGAACAAAGATTTCCTCAGTCAATTATGCAATCACTATGGCGCTGATTACTTGGGCATGACATACTGAAGGCGTCTCAGCACCTCACATTCTTTCCCACGTAAGAAGTGCTGATTGGTTTGCTGTAAAACCATTGTTGTTGTGAGATCAAAAGAGAAAAGGCTGTTATTCCTTCAGTCAGAAATTCAAAACTCACAAAAATAACAGCATGGACAGGCTATATGTTTACTAGCTGAAGTCCTGAACAGCCAGGCAAAACAGCCAAAACAGCAAGCCCAGACAACAAACCAGCCAAAACGGCTAGTAAAAACAACCAGTAGACCAATCCCAGAATCACCTTTCTTCAGTCGTCTGGATGTTTTTTACATGCATGGTGTTTGGGTCCCCAGGTTCCCTGGACTCATGTTGTATCATTGTGTCAGTCCTTTTATAGGGCACTCCTTTTACCCAGAGACCATTGTGTTCCAGGTGGGGAGGGTGCCATTTGGGGCATGTCCTTGGTCTCCTCATTGTGCCAGACAGGATGAATGGCTTTTGGGATAACTCCTGAGGTTTTGCCTACTGTTGTGATCACTCTTGAGGTTTCCCCAATGTGTGTCTGTACAACGCTAACAGATAGAAATTACTTCATTCTTATACAGCACCTGCTATTGACTTTTTACTACGTTGCTCCTTGTATTGTCAGAATCACAGTGTCTGTTGTTATCCCTTCCTCAGGTTACTGTCTGACAGGGCAGAGTCAGAGTCCCAAATTGATCCATTTTCCCCTTATAGTGCACTACTTTACATCTGGGCCCATAGAACTGTAGGCAGAAATAGTGTAATTCATAGTGATTCTGATGTAAATGGAGGTGTCACATCACCCGTCTCATCTATACTGATTTGGCTATCTGTCACTGATATCTGCAATGTCGCTGATCCAGTGGGCATATAAAGGCCTTTTTCGACTGACCAGTTCTTTTGCATTCCGCGCAGGGCCACGCTGTGGGGCATCATTACGGGCTGTCAGGGTTGTGTTTCCATGGTTGAGTTTTGTGAATGGCTCTGGCCTAATTCGTGGGAAAAAAGTTCTGGTGACATTTTTAAGAAAGCCAATAGGGGTGTTGAATTTCCCTGGCTACTTCGTCTTTCAGAAATGTGCTTATAAAGCTATAAATCTTTTTTCTTGCTATTTAAAAATATTAAAAAGCGATTCATATAAGATAATTGTTACCTATGTAGTGTTTTGTTACACACAAAATCAATGCCAAAAATGTATGACAGTTTGTTGCTGCAATTCCTTTTGAAACGGGGAAGGTAAGAAATAAAATGATTAAAATCATGGTACCCATTACTATTTTTTTGTAATGATGGCATTAGTGCATAAAAGGTTTTTTCATGTATTTAGAATCCTGAAAGAAATGTGTCAATTCAAGTAAAGAAAGCAACGAACATTGGCTGTTTAATTTCTCAGTTTGTAACCCCACCCACCAGCCGCCTCAGGCACTGGTCAGTACTATATCTATTTTTCCTCTGAGCTAGCCCGTTATGCTACCCAGTGGGTGGTTTGTAGATGGGAACACTCTCCATAACATGATGGATGCGGTCTGGCCCAGTGCAGCCCTGTAGTGGAAAATAGGCATAAATTACTGCATTCTAGCTTGACTCATTGAAGATGTAAACCGTTGTACCGATGACATAGACAACCAAACTAGACTAGGCAGGGTTAACTGTAAATCACAATACCGTTTTCAGAGGAAAGTACTGTTTTTTTACAGACAGCAACAACATGTTTGAATAGAAATTCCCAGACTGGTCCTGTTTCAGTCTTCATTAGTTACATACAGCACTTGACTTGACACTTACAGGTGAGCTGCTGGGAAACATTTCAAGGTCCTTTCAATGTATTCCATTCAAAGCTTTCCCATTAGAGGTCATCAAGATGTGCCTTCTCTGGGAAGCATGGAATCTAATTTCATGCTTTAATTTTATGACATTTTCACACATAGCTTGTCAAGGGCTGGCATTTGACCACTCTAACCCACCAGATGGTCGTGCAAGTATTGTAGTTTATTCCCCTGTGTAATTAATGTCTAATTTGTATAATTCATGTGTAACTTTGTGTCATCTTGCACCTTCTTCGCTTTATCTTGGCCAGGTCGCCGTTTCAAATGAGAAACTGTTCTCAACATGCCCACCTGGTTAAATAAAGGTTAAATAAATAAATAAAATAAACAAGGGTATACTAGGACCCTCTTTCCCTCTCTCTATTGGAATGCAATTTAGCCAGGGTGAAATCGTGTGGTGTACCCCAGCCTTGCTCTTTACAGATCCATGACAAGCAGTTCCATAGCTGGATTAGTCAAGCCTTGGCCAAGCATTATTTACATTAGGGATGGATTTTACACAGCATTTTAGGCACCACCTGGCAGCAGCTCAGAATTGAGGAAGGAATAAGGCCAATCACAGAGTGCAGAGCCATGACTGACAGGTGGACTCAGGTCTCACCATGAGGGAGGGAGTGACAGGATACATGTTTGTGGTATACAGTATGTGTTGCTGTGTGTATATATGTCTGTGAACTTTAATGGATGACCAGTGCTGGTTCACATTTTTAGCAAGTTTTTCCCTGCCCGGTGGACCTGTTCCATTACAATTACATTGTGTCTACATACTTAACCAACTCCATGTCTGTGTGTCTTTCCAGAGGACCAGATTCCCCATGGGTTCCCCACCATAGACATGGGTCCCCAGCTGAAAGTGGTTGAACGGACCCGAACGGCCACAATGCTGTGCGCTGCAAGCGGCAACCCAGACCCAGAGATCTCCTGGTTCAAGGACTTCCTCCCAGTGGATATCAACAGCAGCAATGGACGAATCAAACAGCTGCGCTCAGGTAGATAGCCTCTGCCGAGTTGCTGATACTGTTCTTCTGAAAAACATATGCAGATTACCCAGGTTCCAGTGTTTGGAACACCCTGTAAAATCACTGAACTATTCTACTATCTATTCCCATGCTGTTTGAAAAAGACAGTAAATAGGCTTAAGCAATTTCCAAATGCTAAAATACCAAAGCAAAATCTCTCCTTTGAGATGTGAATAAATGTTTTTCTTCTTTTAATTTAACAGCGTGGAGCTTTGTAATTATATAAGTGCCTCTAGAGAAACCACTGCAGCAGTTCTGTACGTGCACCTGGTATCTTTAGTAGCACACTGATTCATATACACACTGTCCAACCAGTAAATTTGGCACAGAACAGGAAGGTGGCTTGTATCCAATCACCAGAGAGGACTGCTCCAACAGGGAACAGTTTGTCTACCAGCTATCACCAATCACCAGAGAGGACAATGGAAGCCAGCCATTTGTCCATCACCTGACGCCATTCAATTCTCTCATCCTGTGAACCAACGAGGCACAGACACAGAGAGAGGTCAGACTTGGAATCACAAGATCGCTGGTTTGATTCCTGAATGGGTCAAATGTTGTGGTGCTCTTGAGCAAGGCACTTTACCCTACGTTGTGCCAGGGGCTTACCCTGTACTTACTATAAGTCACTCTGGAGACGTTACATCCAGTATATAACATGAATGTAATATGTAATGGCAACCTTTCCCATATACCTATGTAGAGCTCTATGGGACACAATAGCAGTGATCTACAAAGGTATATGTGTGCAATTAGGGGCAGATGTGGTGTGTTGTACTGCCTGTGGAAACTAGAGGATATTTCTAATTCACAGGGCCTCAGATGAAGACAGATCCTCCCATAATATATAATGAGCATGACAGCACTGTCATTTGTTTTTTATCTGCCATGCCTTATCCGTCAGGAATAGTTCACGCCCCAAAATGCCGCACATCTCCCTTTTATAGTGCGGCACTCAAAAGTAGTGCACTACACAGGGGATAATTTGCTTTTGAGACGTGCCCACAATCCCACTACAGGCAAACACAGATGGGAATATAATACTGTATGTTGTTTTTTTACACTTTTTATGTGCTGCCCATTCGTTAAGCATCTGTCAGACCAGCTGAGTGAAATACAGCTGCCCCGGTCCCATGTCATTAACTTGACATTCAAGCCATTTATTTGTTCCAATACAATACATTATGCACCAGTGAGATTACATTTGCTCATAAATTAGTATCCATATTACGGAACCTTTTATCCATCAAGGAATGCTAATAGCTCCATTTTTCAATTTGAGACCTTTGCACTGTGTTGGCAAATGAAAGACAGGCCAGCATGTCCTTAAGTGTAGCTCAGGGATGCGCCTCCACTCTTCCAAGGCAGCCACCAGCAGCACCCTATTTCCTGTTTAGGGCACTTCTTTATACCAGCACAGTGGTGCACTATGCTGGGACTAAAATGACATAAGGACACAGGCTTAAACGTGTCATTGTCTCCTGGTAATTATCGATAGGCTTGTCTAAACCAGAGAGTCTGGCCCCAGACATCGATCAACACTTTTTACAATGCAGGCCACGCGATAAGCAAACACAGACCTTCTCTTCTGGCCTGGGGATCTGATGGGATGGAAAGGAATGGCCAGGGGGACGCCGGAGTGGAAGAAGTGGAGGATTAGTGTCTCTAGACATGGCTAAACCTCTGTCCTCTCCCATAAATACTCCTGAAGTAGCAGAAGTACAAGACCATCCTTCTGTGTGACTAGACAATCCACGTTTGGCCTCCCGGCTCGTCAGGGACACGCGCCAAATGTCACCTTGCGCCCTCTGTAGTGTGCCCAGTTCCAAGGGAGCATGTGTAGTGCACCATGACAGGGGGTAGAGTGACATTTGGATTGCAGATCGGGGTCTCAGCTTTTAAACCTGCTGATTGTAACACCATCTATGATTTATAATTAAAATAGAAATGGAAAATGATCACATGTTCAACGCAGGAGGATCATGGACTTACTTAATGCCAGGTAACAAGTTACAACTGATATACCCCAAGGAATTCCTCCAAAATAAAAGAAACCCTAATATACCTGCCTACCATATCCAGGACATTGTGAAAACATAATAAAGCACTATTATTTTTCCCAATGTACCAATCACCTGCTACACTCAAATCTGTCATGGACAAACAAAGCCTGTGACCATGTGGATGTAAAGCCATCCTGCGTACATGGAGGCTGTATGTCCTGGCGGGACTTAGTGTACATCCAGCCCTCTTTAAGCTGATGATGACCTCATCAACATGGGACACACAGCTTTCAGGGGCTCTGTGACCTCCCCGTCAACCCTGTCCTCCACCTCTACGCCCCTGTCTAATGAGAGGACTGTGGGGTTGGTTCATTATCCAGATCCTGTTTATCTGTATAGTAACCAAACCGACTCCTCCAACGTTTGTTGCATATTGACTTGATATGCCCAAATGGCCCCATACTAACAACTAATGGAATAAACAGCAAAGTCAAACAATGTATTATTTGCAAATCAACAGCTAATTAGTAAGATGCAGTTATACAGAATAGGGTAATTGATTTCCAAACATTTTCATACATGTGATTTGAACAGCTGTAATGTAGTCATTAATGGAATGAGTCAGTATGCAAACAACACCCACAGACGATAGCAGTGCCTCCCCCACCAGGCAGAAACCTCATCGATGGGCTATGGATTCTAGGGCTTATGTTTCTTGTTGTTGCATCAGGTAGTGTCTGTAACTTTTATTTCTGTTTGCTTCATTACGGCAGAAAGCTAAAGACCTCATATAAGTAACAAGGTCTAGAGTTCTAATCCAGACATTATGGCCTTGGGTAACAGCCGGAAACAGGCTGGTTTTGGGTGAATGGAGGGTCAGCCCACTCAAGACTGATATTAATGATTTAACATGCTGGTGAGGAGAGTACATAGCTTTGTAGCAGACTGACAGCTCAGAAGCATGAAACGCCAGGTGTACAGCACAAACAACCGCAGGTAGAAACAACCAGATGCGCAGAACATAAAGAATTAGGATTATAACAAAGACATACAGACTTCTAAAACACATAGCCTGCAGCTGTGTTGTACAAACAGGAAAGTGCAGGGCAGAAGTTGTTAATTGTATTGACAAGATATACATTTACTTCAAGTTCTGAATATAGTAGCTAAGTACAAAAGATAGGTGCTGGTTACAGATAATCGGCTTAGTCAGTTACCACCTTGGCACGCTCAGCAAATTTAGCAGAACACAACACAGTTGTGTTAGATACAGAAATTAAAGAAGGGCTTTATTTTTTCAATTTTGTATTATTTTTTTCCATGTTGACAGAAGAAAATAGTGGATCTCAAGAATCAGGCTCTTCTATATTCTGCTGTTTTCTCTTTGCTCTTTCTCTGTCCCTCTCTGATCTATGTACTAATGCTTCTCTCTAATCTTATTTGCATTCAAATTACCTCTCCAGGTGGTACACCAATCAGAGGTAAGAATGCTGGGTACAGACCAATGTCCACTCACTCATCCTTCCTGTCCTTCTCTTCGTTCTCCACTTCATCGTTGCCCTCTTTTCACCTCACGATGTCCCATCTCCTGTTCTTCCCTCTCTCGGCCCTCAAGCCTGTTCTGCCTCGACACATGACGCTTTGTAAATGTCATGTCTGCAGCACCTCTAAACAACACAAGCTTAAAAAAACATCTAGCAAATTCTTAGGCCCATTGAAATTAAACCTGTTCATAAAGTTACCTGAAGAAACCTGAGGCGTTGCGTAATAGATATCCAAGAACGACTTGCTCTAACTATAGATTGCCGAATCATTAAATTAATATTTTTGAGTGGCAGCGCTGTTCCGAGCCTGGGTGGTGAACTCCTGATCACTCCGAAGTTTTATATTCCAAGACTCCCTGCGACGAGCCTGAAATTATTATATTTGCATACACAGCGAATGTCAGGTTGGATGCCTGATGTGATTAGTAGTCGGTGAGGTTTTCTAGAGGTCAACTCTTACCCCTGTTTAATCACTGTCCTGAGAGGCTAAAGTCTAGAGTAGGAACAATGAGAAGGTTCTAGACTGCATCATTAATTTCCCTGTAAGCCTCTCGAGGCAAAGTGGGAGTTGAGCTTCTGGCAGCTGCTATAGCTACAGTACACTGTGTTTGTTGTGGGAGTCTAGAACCCAGACATTAGCGTCTTAATAGCACCCGATTCCCTGCAAAATGCGATCTTCAAGTATAAAACACAATACCCTGTAGGGTGCCAATTGGGACACAGTCCATATCTTTCCCCAGAGAGGTAGTCTCTTAGTTCTGACAGCCTGATTAGCTGCTATTACATGAGGCAGTGAGAACAGGATTGTATGGTCAGTGTGAACCAGGCTGCTCACCTTTTCATCTCCCGTCTCTCTGCTGAAAGAAATGTTCCAAATGGCATCTTTCTCTCTATATAGTGTTCTACATTTGACCAAAGCAGTGCGGACCCTTGACAAAACTGAGCTCACTGTAGGCAAGAAGGTGTCACTAAGGATGCAGGCTACATTCAAACAAGGAGCAGATAATAATATAGACAATACCATAATGTGATAAGGACAATTCATAACTGAGAAACACAGACTTATCTGTCCATAATCATCCATGGCATTATTCTGTGCTTAGTGCTTTGGAAACAATGAGAGGAGCACACACAGAGCCCTGAGCTCTGAACTCTACAATATTAGCCTGGAGGAAGAAGCTACCGGTACATGGAACAGGGCTCACATCATTGGTAGGAAGTGTCTCAGAGGGAAGAGAGACCTGCCCGCATTGTGCTTGGTGTGTGTCTGTGTTTCTGTCTGTCTGCAAGTGTGTGAACGTTTGACGTGCCTCTATGGACGAGTTAGTCTGCGTCCCTATGTGGTGTTTGAAGCATCAGCAGCCGCGTCTTAAGACAGACCCCCTTTACGACTGACACACCGTGGAGGCTGCCAAATAGAGATCCATCTGGGAGTCCCTCCATCTCACCTAACTCCACATTCACATAGATGACGCCACACGTTCATGGTCGTTTATTTTCACCTAAATTCTTTATTGACACTTTATCATCCCATATGATGCATTTCAGGATTAACTCCTGAAATATATTTGTACATTTATTTTATGTTAATGTTCTGTCAGCACGTCACTGATGGAAAACTGCATGAAGTGTGTTACATCATAATGAACGGTATCAACGTAACATAACCACCAAACACACAGCCATGTGTCTGTCTAAACCGATCGACAGTCTAGTTTTTACGCAACAGTATCTTTGGTATACTTAAAATGCACTGGGATGTATTACCGTATATGCTTTCATAAATGTTAAACGATTATAATCTCTCAAAATGAACAGGAATCAGGTAAGTGTAGTGATTCTGGTCTGGGCTTAATTTGTATTCTGTTCTAGACAGGGCTGGCTAAATAGGACTGTTGACTAGAGTAGAAACAAAGAATCTTTCAGTCCAGCCTTGTGTTTTTACTTAGCTGTTTCCTCAGCATTCGAGAAATGTTTCTGCTCCCCACTGTCACCAAGAAGAGTAGGTCAGGTGATAACTAATCAGCGATGAATGACAATTATTTACAGCATGTGTGGCCAGTTATATTTTGCAGACTGATGAGGAGAAACCGAGGAGTAAACAATGACGTTGTGGTGACTCACTATGCCTCAGGTCTTTCTTTGACTTTTGTATTGGAAAGTGAGTCATTTTTGTATTTGTAATGAGACAGTAGGGGTAGAGTTCCCTTATTAATGCCTGTACCCCTTTGACCTCCTTTCGTGGGTTCAGTTTCATCATCACAACAGGATGAGTTTCTGTTAACTAGCATGTATTTAGATGGATATTTACAGGCATCATACAGTATGGGCCCCTAATTAAAAGCCCACTGCACTAGCCTGGGCTTTGTTTGTTTTGTCAATGAATGCCACACTGTAGCTCAGATGTACTGTACATGGCTCACAAGTTTTCGGTTGTATGTGTCTGATTTTGAATATGTCTACAGTACATATCTTAGCGCACATTCCAGTGTTTGTTCCCCAAATGGCACCCTGTTCCCTATCTTCCTTATGAGGATTATCAGCAGTAGTGTACTACTGCATGTAGCGGATAGGGTGCCATTTGGCATGAAGCCATTGTGTGTGAGTGTACTCTGAGCCCTGACACGGTGCTCTGTCTCCTCAGGAGCTCTCCAGATAGAGAACAGTGAAGAGTCGGACCAGGGCAAGTATGAGTGTGTGGCTGTAAACAGCGCCGGGATCCGCTACTCGGCTCCAGCTAACCTCTATGTGAGAGGTAAGAACCCTAGCTCACTGCTTACACTGAGGCCATTGAACCCTCCATAAAGTACCTCTCATTTACATGTCTTCCCTCGACCGCCCTCTGGTCAAGCGCTGAAGGATAGCGTAAGCTAACCCAGCCCATAGTTGGGTCTGGTCTCGGTTCAAGCTAACCCGCTCCTCTCCACAGCGAACCCTAACACTACACAAGGATCTATATTCACCCCACAACCAGACCTGCTGGAACCTGACAGACGCTGACAAACACCTTCCTCCTTGGAGAATAAAGCATCTTCCCAGATGACCAGCCATTGAGTGTTATCCCGACACCCATGTTGGGTGGGACTCGTCAGGGCCTGTTCCCCCGTTGTTCTGTCAATGTTTTGTCTACCTCTGTGGGTGCTGTTTATTTTGCTTTCTCTCTTCTTTCTGTTCCTCTTTTCCTTTCTACTGGGTAAGTGTACACCAACTGTGTTTATAGGTTTATATACCCCATTCACCTTACGGGAGAAGAAACAGGATGTTTTTACTATTCAGAGGGGAATGTCAGGTCAGCTCCGGCTGTGTCACGAATGGCACTCCTTCCCCTATGAACTTGAGTAAATTCAACTAGTGCCGGTAAGGCTCTGCTAAAACAGTGCACTGTATGAAGAATATAGAGCCATCTTGGGCCTGTTGAGGTAGAGGACACGCTGTAAAGAGAGCGTTACATATGGGGGGAGGACACCGAGGAGGTCCTGTTGTCCTCACAGGAGGATCGTCCCTTATCAGCAGGTCGCTATCATTCCATCAAGGAGTCTGAAATGACAGGGTGTTCCATCCAGTGTGCTGCCTCATTTTGAGAACAACCTGCTGTTCAGGACATAGTTCTACCCAGCAGGCCAACCCCCACATCCCAATCTAACCCCCAGGGCTTTTGGAAAAGCAACAAATAATAATATCATGTTCTCAAAGGCAACAAATAATAATATCAGGTTCTCAAAGGCAATTTCCATGCTTCATCCCAGATTGGTTTCTTCTGACCTTCATTTGACCCTGTATTACTTGTACATGGTTTTGGATTGGTTCTCAGCATAGTCAATGCAAACACAATGGACAAGATCCCCAGGGGCAAATAAACTATTCACACGATGTTCCATTACAAAGGGCGTTTAAATATTGCTAGATTTGTTGTAGATGGCCTTCCATAGCAACAATGTGTATTCATATTTCTTAATTAGTGTCTTAATTATGTACTACTTTTGGCATTAAAACAATTACTATTGCTTAGTGAAGCAATGCCCCAGTTTAAATCTTCAACATATTTCTTCTTCGTTGTCTTCTTATTATTTAGTACATCTCAAATTAAGCTGTTTTTCTTCACTCTGAATCTGAAATCAAAACTGAAATAGCTTATTCCAACAAAAGTACCAAAGACATTAGTAACCAAAGCAACACCGTTTTCAAAATATTTCTCTAAATAGTTTAAACCATAAACTTTCCTAACACGTTTAAACAAACATCTTCTCCCCAACAAAAGAAACAGTGACATCAGTAACCATATGAACAAGTTTTTTTTAACATGTTTCCACAACTAGAATCAATGTAATATACCCTAAACAGACTTGATAGTAACAGGGACATTAGTTACCATAGCAACACAATTTACATCATTTTTTTCTAAACAGCGTCAATATAATATACTTTGCTAACAAATTTTTAACAGACTTGTATTTAATCAAAAGTAGCTAACCGTCATCACTCTACAAATCTGAAATCACAACAGAAATACAGTAGCTTCTTCTGAACAAAATAAATTGTGTCATTAGTAACCATAGCAAATTTCTTTTTAACTTTTTTTTACTAATCTAGTTACATTTATAAGATTTTAATTAAATGAATTCATTACTTCCAGTTGGTTAATATGTTTCTTGTAGTTGTTGTATTAATTGCTTCAAATTGTTTATGTGACATCAGAGATGAATGAAATTAACAAAAAGGTAGAAACATAAACCAGAAGTGTTCTGAGTCCTCAGGGCCGTAGTTGAATACCACTGACATACCTCATTTATATTCTTCAGGTATGTGGTATTTTTACACCACATTTACATCAATGAATAACAGCACTAGTCCCACTCTGCACAGAAGCAGATTCCTTTTGTATACGTTTTCACCTGGTTTCCCTCTGACCTACAGAGAAGAAACATCATTTCGAGGTGGAAACCTGGAAACCTCTTTCATCCCAACT
This sequence comes from Umbra pygmaea, assembly GCA_016801145.1. Classification (NCBI taxonomy): domain Eukaryota; kingdom Metazoa; phylum Chordata; class Actinopteri; order Esociformes; family Umbridae; genus Umbra; species Umbra pygmaea. Next base: position 39,290 of record JACXGM010000887.1, read on the forward strand.
CGTAAATTCTCCCAAAAAACATACAAGACACATTCAGTGATAAGAGTGAATGTAATAAAAAACTCATATAATAAATGCATAGAGTTGTTCTCCTCAGCATTGGGCTCCCCTGTGTTTTTTAGCTCCCCGAATGCCACCCTAATCCCTAAGTAGTGTGTTACTTTAGACCAGAGTTATACTACGTGTGACACAAACCCCAACTTAGACCACAGAGTGCAGTCGAAGAGAATACAGATTTAGGATCCGTCCGTTTGACGAATGACATTTAATATATATGTATGAGTGTTCTATAATCAGCCAGGACCTGCCCTGTGACTGTGAGGAATAGAAAATGTACTTGATAACTGTGTGTGTGCGTGTGTGTGTTTGCTTGTATAAAGTGTATGTGCGTGTTTCTATCCGTCATGTGGGTGTATATACAGTATGTGCGATAATCCCGCGCCATTTCCATGCCTGCATCAATTTGCTTGCAGAGAGGAGATTGAATCTCACTCCAGCAAAGCTCACAGGAAAACGTGTGGCGAGACTCCAAAGCACTTTTCAATCATTACATTTGATTTAGTTTCATAACAAATATAGGCCCCAAGACTTTAAATGAGGAAAAAATGTTGTTCTTTAGACCAATTTGTCTCGTGATTCATCCGCTTGCGTACCATTTCTCTGTCTTGCGCTTCGGAATGTTGCTGCTGTACACTCGGTGCATGTCTTGACCAATCAGATTCACTAAAATCCCAGGTCGTACAGGCCAGATAAAATGTACACAAGCTCAAGCCTGTCCACTTTCCTATGATAGTTTATTTATTTGTTAACAGAGAAACCCTTCAATAATTGTAGCATCCTGCTCCTAAACATTAGCAATCTACAATCGACCTGACGTGCTGCAGTTGTTTTTCAAATTAAAAAACTATCCTTCTGCATCTGCACATAGTAGTACCTTGTACTTTGGCACTCTGGCCAGAGTTAGGGTCAGAGTCAACAAAGTTGTAACACATCATTATATCATACCATATTGGTTTGTGAGCAAATGTAATTCGAATCCGTTTTGGCTTAAATTTATACAAATGGTACCAAGACATTCTTGATCTACATTACTAACTTGAATCAATCAATAAATAAATCACACTTGCATTTTTTTAGTAAGCCAATAATCACAGAGCCACATGATGCCATCGCCAACCTGCATAAAACATGCAAAGCCCTGTGAGTTTACTTGATACTTGATCTTGATTTTCAGTATGAAAACAATCTGCCGAAGCATGGCCTCATGATCCTTCTGACACTGATTTAACTAGGAGGTTTCAGAGAAATTGCCTTTGTGATCAAATAGAGGGTTAAAAAAGGAATAAACATTATTTTTACTAATTTTATTATGCAGAAGTACATTGATATATGATGCATGCTGTGTATTTGTTCATTTGTAAACTATTAACACTTTATAGGAACTCTTTGCTAAATTATTCATTTACTTAACCTGAAGTCATCAATGTCAAGACTACAATGTTATTATCTTGCTGTGTTTTTTTATTAATGTCTGTTTCTGTATAACTCTGGATTGTCTTTCTTTACAATGTAAATCTGGATTCCTGTCATTCTGTGCAATGAAACTCCAGAGTCTTGTCTTTCTAATCAATGTAACTCTGGATTCTTATCTTTCTGTGCAATGAAATGACTGATTCTTGTCTTTCAATTCAATGTTACTCTGGATTTTTCTCTTT